>VWYO01017645.1:344942-359446 GCA_013400275.1 Rhadina sibilatrix | reverse complement strand
AGAAATACAGCCTGACACCCTGTTTGTCAGGCTGTTGGAAGCAGTCCACAGTAAGTCCTCCTGGAGTGGCAGATGTGGTGCTGTTGGAGTAGAGATGATCCTGAGAGAAAGAGAGTCCAGTGATGGTGAGAAGGGTCCAGTCTTCCTCCAGGAATCCAGTGGAACCAGATACCTGGTGTTCCTACATCTCAATTTTTAGCTCCCCAGACTGGGTGGAGCATCTCACAATGGAATGTGTCATGTCCTTGGTGAGCCTTAATGGCCCATTAGCAGAAAATATCTGGCTGGAGGGAGGACAGGTGATGAAAGAGAGAAGAAACACTGCCCCACCTGGTTTTAACAGCTGGCTCATTATCAGAAGGCTTCTGCCCCCTCCCCCCAGAGTTACAAGAGATAAACATCTCCCCAGCTGCTTTCAACAGATGAAATAGAATATATGGTTTTGGTTCCATGACCCAAAACAGTGTTCTGCCTTGAAGCATAGTCCTGCCTGCATAGAAGCTTGTATCCAGCAAGTGTCTGGCCAAGACTGACAAATCAGTTCACAATACTGTCCTTCCTCTTAGTATGTGATCTGGGCATTCAGAGAAGCAAGTTTCTCTCAGTAACCAAGGACTAATTCAAGACTTACCAAAGAGAGAGGTCTCATTTAAGATCTATTTAGAGATGGTGTGTGGATAGAGCCATAGTTGGCCTGTCATTTCTTTCTAGTGTAGCTAACAAGCAATTAGCAAGTTCCCATATGAAGCTATTTTGAGAATGAGAAGTTCCTTTAACACAACAATCTATTCTGAGGGTGAAAAACAAATGCACCTGTAATAACAAGGAATTTGTCCCATGAGATTCAATAAAGAAAATATGCAAATAATCCAAGAATAGATAGATTTGATGGACAAGTAGAATACCTTTTACTAACCAATAGATAATTAACAAGATTAAAGTTGCCTATGGGGTTTGTAAAAACTGTGTAAAAGACAGCATGCTGCCATAATAAAGAGAGCCTTCTGAACTTTTGCTGCATCATTCTGTGTGTCGTGGCCACCTCAACAGTGACAATTGTAAGACTTAAATGTTTTGCAGACCGTTTACTGGCCTTTCAACAGGCCACTAACTTCACAGGGCCACGAACGTCACCTTGAAGTGATGGTTTGGCAATGTATTAAGTCTGACTTTAGAACTCCTTGCACCAGATCAAAAAGCTGAGTTGAAATACTGATCTGTTATCCTACTGTGACAGTCCAAATGCCATAAAAAATGCTAATGTTCTGTCAGACTTCCTGTGAGACCAGGGCCATCTGTCCCTAACATCCTAACTTGAGCATTTTTTTGTGTAAAGAATTTGTTTAAAACTTGAAAGTCAAGATAATTTAATATGTCACCACTCTGCAGAACCTTCATCTGATCTTTTTTAACTGATCTGCTGAAGTTTTCCTACAGATAATGCAAACCTCAGATTTAAACTCAAACTTTCCTATGGTTCATTAAGAGTCAAGTTTTACATTAAAACCTTCCTCTTGTCTCTAGCATTTGTACATGTTTCTTTGATGGTACTATTTTCAAAATAGAACAGAATAAAGCATTCTGCAGTGGATTAAGTTATTTTATTGACCTAAGTGGAATAGCAAAACCTTCTAAATGTGACAAGGAAGAATTTGTGAAAATGTCAAACCTTGATAGCACTCTGTGTTTTGCACTTCATATCATCAGCTTAATGTATATGACTTAAGCAAGTAAGTTTTCCTAAGGAAATAATTATCACCTTTTGCTCAAAGGTTTGCTTTTTTAAAGGGTGTCACCACGTTTGTTCTCAAACAGTACAGAGATTTCTCATTATCTACTCACTTGCTTATTTTTCTTGTTTTCTGAAACCTCAATATATGTATGTATATATTGTATAGAAATTTGGCCTTCTGTAGTAGACAAGAAATATTTGGGTACTAGTATTTTTGTTCAATAGAGAGTTTGCTTTCAAATTTCAGCATATAGTTAATGCAAAAAGACAGAAGTTAAAAAGTATATCAGATCTTTGATCAGCATCCCATCAGAAACAGGCAAAATCTTCCTCGAGGCTCTGATCCTCTTTCATATCAACTCCCACTAATATTAAAAGTTAAACCAAATAGCTATTCTGAGGATAACTCAGGAGCAAGTAATGTTTTATTGTGTTAGAAATCAAGCCTAGTAAGTAGAGGAGAACTCAGTTAGACAATTACTTTACTGCCTAATTTGTATTTTGTAAATGCATAGTTTGATAACTATGTTTGCAGAATTACCCTTTCTACATACAGGACAGGTCATAGAGGTGTTTAACTCATTAGGAAGTCACAGATTAAAATGAAGTTTTACTTCATTTACTTCATTTACTTCACCTTACTCCAGGGCATACTGAATATTTATTTTCATTTGATGACTGTCCACTATTTCATTTGGTATAACTGACTGGCATTTCATCAGGAAAGATTAAAGATTTCACTGGATTTATTAGACACAGGCTTGCATTTCATTGCCAACACCATGGATAGTTGCACAAACACTAACATGATTCATGGTTGCTGAAATGTAATTTATACAGATCTTTCATTTATTCTTACTCAGCAGCACCACTCATGTTCAAGAAACTGTCATCACATGAGTGTTGAAGAGTGAAGGTTTTCCAAAACTGCTGCTCAAGCATCCAACTCATGATAAAAGAGCAAAGCTGAGGGGAAAATATCATGGTAAAAGAGGAAAAAAAATTCCTCAAATCAAAAATGTAAACCATGAATTTCAGGTCAAAGTAAAGTAACTGCTTTAGTAATTTCAAAGCATTGTGTTTTGATTCAAACTTTTAGCTCAGGACAAATTAAGTTATAGTTCTTTAAAATGTTATTTCTTATGTAAAAAAATAAACCCTCAGTTTTTCTTGATCTTGAGAGATCAAGATATGCTACTCTGAACTTTCTTCAAATCTTTTTTTTAGTATTTAAAACTGACAAAAATTGGTCCCTTTTTTAAGAAATCTTTTGGTTGTTTTATGAAGAAAGTTTTTTTTCCTGTGAATAAAAATTGATATGCTTTACCTGTGGGAACATCAGGTCCTGGGGTAAAAAACAGCCCATACATGTGAATCTAAATGATAAGCAAGTGAATTTCAAGCACCTTCTGTTTAAAACCTCAGGTCTTTTAGGGCAGAGCAACAGAAGTACTGATAGAGACAGGAGCTATCTAGAAAACTGTTGGCATACTTCTGTTACACAAATACACCTGGAACAAAGCTCTTTTTTCTCCCCACTTCTCCCTCTTCTGTAGAGTTGCTTCATCCCTGTAATATAAATGATGACACTTTAAATGTCTTGTCATTCTTGACTGAGAGACTTTTTGTCGTTACACCTCTGTTATCTTCCCACAGTAATTCTGAGTCTGGAATGATGGATAACCATTAGTGATGGATGACTTGATTCACGATTTTCACTGTTGACATTAAAGAGGAATCACTCTAGGTGGATTTACCATTGATCAGCTTCTACACATAGGCTTGGAGCTGAAGCAATAGAGAATCTATAACTGTCATTGCATTGTTAAATGCATTTCACACCAAGCCCTGGCCTGGAGAGGTTCCAGCACTTTTTTTACTAGGCTTGACCCAACGTGGGTACATTGATCTTCCATCTCAGGATTTGCTTATCTTAAGTCAAAATAGCGTGATCTGTGAGTTCACAGAGATCACAGTTTATAACATAAATGTCCACTGAACCCAAAACCAATTACATGAGAAAATGCCATAATTTTCTTTTTCTTCCCCAATAATGATGAAACATATTAAATTTCGTTGTCACGATTATGAAAGACTTTCAGTATTGCACTAAATCAATGTGCTTTTTTTGTCACCAAATCTCGAAATACAGACAAATATCATTTGGCATGGATTAATTCTTATTTTAATAACCATGAAATGACTTGTTGGTAGAAATGAAAAATTTTACATCTGCTAGTGAAAGCAAAAGTAGCAGGACATTTCTAATTTTCCATTGTTGAAGTTTGAGCCAAGAAATTATCCATCTCTCTGACACAGTTTACTGTACACATGGCAGAAGTAATGCATCTCCCATTCTAACTGGAGTCTCAAAAACTTGGGAGTATTAGTGTATTTATAGAATTAATTGACAGGAGATGAATTGCTACCATTAACAACATGACTGACTAAGACTGACTGTCTGACAAAAATCATTCTCATTCTTCCTTTTCAATCTAAAACTTATTCTTTTCTCTTGAGTGGAGTCGAACTCACCCTATTTGACCGAATATTAATTAAGTGACAGAAATTAAGGTGCATATAATCTTTAGGGCATATATTAATGCAAAGTGAATAATGAGAGTGTATATCCTTTACAGTGAAGACAGAATGATTCTGTCAGTTTTAGGCTTTCACAGAAAAAAGTCCTAAATACCTGAAAAAGGCATCTAAAAACATTAGAGTGTTCTGAATATGACATTTACCAACTTTAGTGTACTTGAAATTACATGCTTATGCATGTCTCAAATATATAAAAACACTTTTATTGCATACTTGTAGAGAAAGCACCTGACATAACCAACTTTTGGATGAGAATTTGCCCTGTAAAAGTAATTTTTTTCTTTCAGAAGGAAAAAGTAATTTAATTAGTACTCTTCTAATACTTCTAAGTGTAACATTAAAAAGATTATTATGAACAGTGATGCACCTTGATTTAAAAAAGAATACAAAATGCTATGCAGGCAATTACTATCCAAAAATTAGCATCTGAACATCTAAAAAACAATGTATAAGTTACCTACACTAAGTCTCTAGACTTTCCTCAGCATACATTGGATGTCACAGAACTAATGAAAATGTTAATACAATTCAGAGCCGCAGTACCTTCTGACTGCTATTGGTTATTAATGACATCACTGCACTTACACAGTTAATGAAATGCTTGGCTTTGAGTCAAACTTTATGTTGTCAGCTCCATTTCATTCATCCTATTTTCCAGTGTGTGTTTACTGCCTGTGATATTCTTTATATTTTGTTTGTTATTTTGTTTATATCTTTGTATATTCTGTTTTATTCTTTATATTTTTCCCCCCCCTTTAACCACATTGGATATAGTCTAAGCAGTCTAAGGTATGCTTCTTTGTATTCCAGAAGTAGAGACTTATTGGTAATGATGAGGTTGTCACCTCAGTACTTGTTTAATGCATATCACAGCTCTGCAGATTCCTCCTTGGAACTGTAAATATAGTAATTTAAATCAGTCAAATCTGCTTTTGTGTTGACTTCAATCTACTTTTCACTCTTCTTTCTTCCTAAATGGACAATATAAATAAATTGAAGAAGATGACTTTGAGGGTAGTACAAGAGCCTCAAGTCCAGAAAGAGAACTGAAGTATAAGGTCTTGCACCTTAAGGTACATTTCAGTCATGCCTCAAAACACCTGCGGGGTTAGGCACATTGATGTAAAATGTACAAGTATGAAGTATAGTTATAAAATGTTTACAGACTTTCCAGATCCCATTCTCATGAAAATATCCACAATACAGGCAATGTCAGCTCTCCTCCACAGCACAACTCAGCAGAGACAGCAGATTTTTGATACAGTATTCTTGGTGATCAGTGATTACTCTGGCTGTTTTCCACAGACCCTGCTCTGCAGAAGTCCTTTCCATTGGCCAGAGGCAGCTTAGAGCAGATTTAGTCCCTTATCCTCCTTTTAACTTCTGTCAGAGTAGATATGATCATTTTATCCTGGACTTGCTGCTGCTCACTCCCAATCTTTCTACCCAAGTGGCACATCTCTAGTAGCAAAATAATGTTCCCTAACCCTGACACTGAATGGTGGAACATAACTCAATTCAGGCTGGTTAGACTTCCATCTTCCATCAAATAGATTGGCTTCATAATAGATTGGCATCATCCATACCCTTTGGTGGCCCCCACACTGTCTCTCTGATTGTGCCCCTAAACTGGGAATATGATATTTGACTCAAGCCAGGTAACCTGCAAATTTTTAAAAGCTTATCATAAAGTTCATCATAAAGTAATGTTTGTGCTTGAGCTCAGTGAGTTTCTTTGTGAACATACAGCCAGTAATTGCCCAAGCACCAAATTCAATTTTCTAGTAAAAAGAGAAATCAGAACAGCTGAATCCCCCTTGCAAACATCTATGAAACCTTACAAGAAAAACGATTAGCCACTGCAGTGATTGCTTTTTGAGAATCATTGTTTTGTAATTTAGGAAGAACTGCAGGGTTTCTATTACTGATACATTGAATAAAGCAGAAACACACAAAACCAAATAATCCCTTATTCTAATGGTACACAGATATCTATTTGTCCTGGTTTAGGGACAAATTTGGGAGGAAATCTCTGAAGGGGTTCCTCTGGAAAGCAAACCCAAATGGCCCCTCCCCCTAGCTGGCCCGAGAAAAAAGAACTTCCTCGGAGAAAAGTGGAAGAAACTATTTATTTCACCAACAAGATGCCCACAAGCACAAAGAATGAATAATATGAAACAATAAAACCTCTGGCCGCTCTGCAGAGAGCTGGCAAACTGAGGCAGTCCTTGCCGTGGGTGCAGCTCAGCTCCCTCAGTCTCTCACCAGTCACCATGGAGAAACTGCACATGAAATGATTCCACTTAGCACATTATATTTCAGGTATAAACCTGGTTTGTTTTACAAAGGAAATGCACTAAATGTATAGGTATCTGTTAAATTAGGTGGGACTTCAAGTATAACATTATCTTGGTAGTGCCAAATATATCAACCATTCCATTAGAACACAATAAACTTTCACTATCAGTACTAATGTTTGTAAATATATGCTGTTTGGAATTTGTCTTCAGTTGCTAATTAATGTATAGGAAAGCCAAGATGTTTGTTTTGACTACCACTACAGTAAGCCATATATTTTTATTCTGGGTGAATATTTAGTTACTTCTTATTGTTTGCTCAACCTATGTTTAATTCTGCAGCATGGTGAATATTTTGGTTCCGAACCAATAGCTCTAAACACGTAACTAAGACTAGCTATGATAGCTCAAACTTGTATTACAAGGAGAAGGACAATGAATTTTCAAGGCATCTGTTCAGCCAGCCTTAGTGTAAGAAGAGCTCACGTGAAGTCTTTCAGGACACCTCACTAAAGCAGATTTATGGATAATGCATAAAAATGTATTAAACTTTCCAATGCAGAGAATTAGTGATCTTTATGGCTGTGTAATTTCTACTCTAGGTCACCATAAAATTGCCTTGACATTTACTTTCAGCTTGTGAGGAGAAGAAAAGTACTTGTCTGTCATTCTGAATATCACAGCCCAGATATGCCCATCTGAATATCACAGCCTTTAAGACCTTCATGAAGGCAACCCAATTTCCCTATTAACTAAATTTATTTGCAATATGACGTTATGGATTCTGAATTAAAATCCTTGATGAAAACTTACTTGAAGCTTCTAGTTATGTGCTTCTGGAGATGTGTGTAAATATGATACAAATATCTCCATTAAACAGCACAGGTTTTTTTCTTCTATCATTCTCAATATTTTAAAGTAAAGGACATGGTAGAGAAAAGAATTTCCAAAGGAAAAATAAAACCCCATAGAATTGGTACAAGAATTTAGAATATAGCCTGCCACTTCCCTTCATATCTCCCTACAAAAACAAGGAGACAGGATAACTTTTGGGAAATCAAATGGAGATATTGGTATTATATTATAATTTTGTCTAGAGAGATAAACTTAGCCACTTCACTTTGTCATTCTGTAATTTGGGTTCATCTCCTGTCTTGTTTGTGTAGATTGCCCTGTCAGTCAAATTGAATTCCTCAGCTACCAGTCTTTTTTCTAGGTAAAATAATGCAAGACACATTGCGCCTCATTCTAGCATATTAAGAATGTTTGCACCTCTTGAACTAGCTCACTATCTGTATTTTTCATTCCTCTTCAAAAGGTGTAGATAATTGGATTTTGTCTCCTGTCTCTTGCAGTCCTGAGCAGAAGTTGGCATTCCTGCAAAATGAATACTGTGTGCTAAACAAAGATCCTCCAAATGTCATACATTCAATTATTTCAGCATTATGTGGTATTATCTAGCAGATGCAGTATGATCTTCAGCCACACTGGAAATTGATTTTATCTCAATTTTCTCTACATTATTTGTTTAAAGAGACTTCTGTGCTGTGCATTATTCAAGTACTAAACATTCCTAAGTTCTATTAGAAAAGTTAGGTCTAGATCTTATTTTCACTTCAACTAGAGGATATTCTGCTTGTATTTTAGTGAATTACAGGTTAAGCAACTTCTCTGAATTGCAGATCCTTTTCAAAGCTCTTGGTGAGTAGAATATTCTCTACAGTACACAAGAAGGTATCTTGAGAAGCACATATTGAGCTTAAATATACTTGATCTCATACTTCCACAAGTGCATTATTGCCTTTCACGTGGCTTCAGTCAAACTGAGTATTTATTAACTTCATAGAAATTAAATTAATAATTTGGACAAAGAAGTGCTTAGATAAATATTTCAATAAAATTCTAAGGCTGGTTCACAGGTTTTTTAATTTATCTTAATCATTAAAACATATAATTAATCAAGATTTGCATATAGCAAATTTTGCCTTACCAGCTTAGAAGAAGTTTATCAAAAGCACAAACAACTTTATTTGTGGGCTTGTAGGCTTGAATTCACTTCAATGTTTATGAATGATGTCTGAATTATCATGCCAAAGAAACAAAAGGGTAAAAATAAAAGAAAAATAATTTCTCTCAATATAGCACAAGATTTTTCCTATGGTAGATTAACGTTAGTATGGAACTGGGAAATAGATATTTGATTTAATGATTGCATTGGGTTGGCCCGGGCTGCATGCCAGGTGCCCATCAAGCTGCTGTATCACTCCCTTCCTTGTCTGGATGGGGAGAGGGAGAAGATGGAAAAAAACCCTTTGGGGGTCAAGGAAAAGGGCAGTTTAATAAAACAAAAGCAAAGGCCAGACAGAGAAGCAAAGGAAAAAAAAAAATTTATCCTCTACTTTCCATCAACAGGTGATGTCAAGCCACTTCCTGAGAAGCAGAGTTTCAGTATGTGTAGCAGTGACTCCAGAAAACAAATGTCCTAATAACTAATGCCATCCCCCATCCCACTCCCTCTCCCATTTCACTTAGCTTTTATACCTTTTTGATGCTGTTCAAGATTACAACACGGACTCCAACTCAGAAAGCTGACAGTGACTCTGTTTATTTCTGGGAATTTCTTCCCTTTTTATGCTATTTTACAAAGAACAACCCAATGGGTGGAAGAAAGACATTCTTCAATTACATTGGTCAAGTCAGAGGGACATTAAGGATAAGTCCTTTCTAGGGAAAGGAATGTAATATGTTACAGTTAGGAAAACATGTCTGTTGTTGACAGAAAACTCTCTGGCAAAGAGTTTCAGAGAAACCAAAACATCTCAGGCATGAACTAGGGCTACAGCTTTTAGTAGCAGATGCCATAAAGTGTGGAATACGCCTTTCTTCAGCTTGGGTTTGCTGTCCTGGTTGTGTCCCCTCCCAAGAACTGCTCCACCCTCAGCCTGCTGGTGAAGGGAGAATTTTGGAGACACAGCCTTGGTGCTGTGCCAACACTGCTCAGCAGTAGCCAAACACTGGTGTGTTATCAACACCTTTTCAACAGCAACAAGCCAAAGCTGTGAATGAAAATGAAACTGAGTGAAAGTTGAAGAGGGAGCATATGTTAACTGATTTACAGAAATGAAACTCCAGATTTCTGAGCAAAAAATTAAGTCTGCCACAGGAAAATCAGCCACATTCATTGTTACACTGAAGAATATCTGTCCTTACTCATTTCAAAATTCGGTTGAACATTTTGGTGGCTAGACCAATATACATGCGGCCTTAATTAATGTAATTACATAAACAAAAGTAAAAGTGTGCATTAATACTTCATGGATTAGCAAACTAAATAAAATTTTTAACCTCATTAGTGACATTTCCTGATCTAGTTCAATTTTTTCCCAAAAATATTGAATTTTGCTGGGTTTATAAGCAGAATTAAAAAAAGTATTGAAGGATGACCCAAACTGCAGAGTCTCCTTTGAACTGGCCTCGCTTTTGATCCTGTGCCCTATGTAGTTAGTGCACACTTCCCAAATGGGTGAATTCAAGACTTAAACTTCTACATTTAGTGACGTGTATGGATTCAGGTTTAGCACTTAGACATGACAATATTGTAGTGCTTATATATGGTATTATCCATGTCCTCCTTGCAGCCATGTCTTTGAATGAAAGAGACTGAGATTGGCCATTTCTGTGCAGAAATGAGGTGGCTGAGATATATTTTAAACCATCTACTAAATCAGGGGTTGCTGCTAATGTAAGAATTGTTTTGTTGCAAATCTGCATATAATTGATCTGCAATAGAATTTAAGTGGAAAATTGGTCAACAACCTCTCAAAATGGATTGTTTGTTTAGATTTAGATTTCTATATTTCTGTATCTAGAAAATACCATGATCCAAAAGTGATGCTGATGCCAGCAGTGCACAAAGGTCTCAAGTCATTGAGTAGCCCTCTAAAGGGCTTTTCAGGATCACACTGCATTCTTCTATTGCATAAAATTTTTTTTTTTTGTATTTACTGCAGATTCTTTGAATCTATGCTTTTTCTATGTTATGCTGAATTTGAGGTAAAGTTTCCCACCTTCATAGAGCTGAACTGAGATTGAGTGCTCTGCTATGAAGCTTCAAAGAAAATATTTCAGTCTTCCTGTTAAATCAGACCCATGACAAAATGAGTTTACATCTAAGAGTTTTAATACAAGTATCTTTTTATATTGGCCAAAGAAAAGTGGTAATGTTTTGGTTTGCAAGAAAAAAAAATTAAGTACTTCATAATAAGAAGACTTTAAAAATTATTTCTAACTTTAAAAAATATTTTTAAAAATCATCAGACTAACATAATTAATCTGGATGAATACAGCCACAAATACTAATGAGAGTGTAGATAAACCATCATCATACCATATGAAGTAGAGATTAATTCTGCTAGGAAGTATTTTGTAATATATTGAAATCATGGAAATGATTGGTGTATGTTTTGTGATTAAGCAGAAGCTTAAGTCTTTAGTAACGCTGAATCTAAATTATTTAAATTGGCCTTCTTAATTTTCCTGGATGTGATTTCCCTGTTACTGCTCTCAGAAGCAATATGATAGAGACATGTTGAATATACTTAGTAAAGCCAAAACCTCAAGTATTAATAAGTGAAGTGCAGTGGTCAAAGGCAGTCAAACCATGCATTCTAAACAGGTAATTTATGAATGTGTGAGCAAGGTATGCCTCTTGTATTATTAACAATAAGCTACTATTATGTCCTGCATTCTTGAAGGCTATCATAACCACTCACAGATGATGCTTTCCAGTTAATAATATAATATGCACAAGACATGAATCATGTAGGTATCTTTAGTAGCATTTTTATTTGTTATTATTATTGATTCATTAGAAATTTCTAACATCTTGATATGGTTATTGTATTCTGAATTTAAAGATATTTTTAGTGATTTGTTTTCTTGCATACTGTAGGATTTATTCATTTTTAATAATTAATTAATGAAATTATATAAATTTTCCTTGTATTTTATTTCCTTGTATTTAATTTTATACTTATTAGATCTGGTAAAACATGCCTAGTCTTCCAAATGTGTCCTTTGGCTAGTTAAATATCTCAGCCCTAAGCCACAGCTAGTCATTGTGTTCACTACCAATTATCCAGTTGACAGGATTGATGACAGTTGGTTGAAGCAGGAATACTGTAGAGTATGTGGGTGGAACTGGAGACCAGATTTGGTTCTAGGCACTGATGTCAAAGATAGTAAGATGGCCTTCCTCTAACTTCTTAGCTTCCCTATGCTGATATTTTACACATGATGAATAAATGCTATTGATAAAGCAAAACCAATTTAAAGCGTGGAACCTACTCCTGTGAGAGACAGCCTTTCCTTTGATTGCAACAAAAGTAAGAAATGAAGAAATGTGAGTATCTAGGATTGTGTGTCCCTCACTTTTTTGTGTGTGGGATTTTGTTTGGTTGGTTGTTTTTTCTCTCTTTTTTTTTTTTTTTTAGCGTCATACCTTTTTTTTCTTCTTTCCATCCCATTTTTGTAGTGTGTGAAGGGCCCATCTAAAGAACAGTAAAATTCATGCTGAGCTACTCTGCTGGAAAGATTTGGGCTAACTCAGCTGTGGGGTATGGCACTGTGGAGGACTGAGAAGGAGGGAAAGTATCTAAACTTATTGAAAGTATTAGGAGGCATGAATAGAACCTCAAAAATTATATATTCAGGATACTGGGGAACTGGTGATCTTTACACCCCAATAGAATTCTTCAGGAATACATCAGAGACACAACTTGTAGTAGTTAAAGGAGAATAGCAGAAGAAGATTTAATATTGCGCTTGTCTTAATGACCACCATGAAAACTTGATAGGCTCCATTCCCAGATGACAAGGGACCATTATTTTCAATGTTCTGTGCAGGATAAAAACTTTAAAACCTTAGCCTACTAAAGCTATATTAAGATTTATTATAAGAAAGTCATTGAAGTCATTTCGAATATGTTCCAAGGGTTTAGATTAACAACCATTTCATTATTCACTTCATTTTTAAATTAGGATGTAGCATATTGGTCCATTTCAGCACCAAGTGAGGTTGAGACTTTGCCATCATTTGTTTTTGAATGTCTGTTCTTGCTGAGGTTTACTTAAGCATGAATGGGTTTTCTTGGTTTTACATCATGAAGTTTCATCTCCTACACCTATTTGTGGCCTCTCACAAATAGCAAAATGATTTAGGTTTATAAATGCAGCACTGCTGTACCAGGAATCCACAGCAGTACATGATACTGCATGTGCAGCCTCAGGAGAGATAAAAAGAGTGGGGAACCATCACTTTTCCTGGCCAGTTCTTTGCTCTCCTACTAATGCAACATAATATGTGTTTTGAATAATTGCTTTAAAGGGGGATTCCTGACTCATATTCATTGTGCTTTCCACCAAGAAAACTTTATTGATTATAGTATTTGGAGTGTAAAAAATAATTGCAAAGTAGTTACATTATAATAAAAACAGGTTAAGATTTCAATTATTTATTGCTGTCCCTGTGATCAGGGTGACATGGCAGAGTAAGTTGATTTTGCCACAGCCATCAGAAATGCAATGTCAAAGCTATAAGAGAAGATTTACATGACATTCAGATGCATATTCTTGGTGATATCAACCTTTTAGAAGCTGGGGTGGTTTTTTGTTTGTTTGTTTGTTTTTGCTTGCTTGTTTTCAATTAACAATAATGAAAATTATTATCATGCAGATGAAAAATTATAAAAGTTGGATACGTCCAGAAAAGGACAGTAAAAATCCAAATTTTCCTTTCAGTGAGAACCAATACCTTATCTGAGGTGAAGAAGTGAAAAAGTGACAAGTTCGTGACGTTTAACTACTTACAAAGAGAAAATACCATTGAAAGCAGAAAAAAAAATTGTAGAATCATGCTAGGTCTGAAAAATGAAGCTGAACAAACTCAAGCAGAAAAGCCAATGCACAATTTTGGCACTGAATGTAAAAGGTCACTGTAAATAAGGCAGAGTGTTCGATAATAGAAATCTAAAAACCAAAAGCTGTCCTCCTTTAAAGGACCAACTGTCATTGTGTGTGAAGCCATGAACTCAACTCAAGTAACCTGGTGAAATTCTGCAGGTGTTAGACAAGATGTTTGAATAGAAGAAATTCAGCTCCCTGTGCCTATTTGAGAGCCTCATCTTTCCTACTTGTAGTCCCCTCAGGATATTTTGCTTTTTTTAACATAATATTTCCATTGCCCTATCAAAAAATAAAATAAAATAAAATAAAATAAAATAAAATAAAATAAAATAAAATAAAATAAAATAAAATAAAATAAAATAAAATAAAATAAAATAAAATTAGAGATTATGCATTTAAACCACAGAATTATGGATTATTACTTGTGTGTTCTAAGAGGTCTAGTTTAGTGGTTTTCCTGGCTTAGTACATTTTTATGCATAATAATTCCTCTACATGCAACCTTACACCTTTTTCATTGGAATTCAGAGCTGTCTCTTTATACTAGCTTGATACATGCATCTTGGTGATGAAACTGTGCAAGAGTGAGTTCTACTTTCTCATCTAAGGTAAATTTTTATCCTAACCTCTGGCATCTCAGCCAAAAGGATGTTTCAGTCTATTTTTGAAAATGGCCTTTAAGAGAAAATTCTTTGACAGGTTAAAGGAAAACAAACAATAATCACCAGAAAAAAAGAAAGAAATTATACGCATACTTAATACTTATTTTTTAATTTCTAGTCTGACACCAGAATAAAATGGGGTTATTTCTTGTATGAGTAGATGTAGCTAAATGCTAGTTGGGATTTTGTAATCCTTTTTATGGATGCGTATATATATATATATATATATATAT
Source organism: Rhadina sibilatrix (assembly GCA_013400275.1). NCBI lineage: Eukaryota > Metazoa > Chordata > Aves > Passeriformes > Phylloscopidae > Rhadina > Rhadina sibilatrix. Next base: position 344,958 of record VWYO01017645.1, on the reverse strand, counting down.
ATATAAAATATATATA
>VWYO01017645.1:328363-344929 GCA_013400275.1 Rhadina sibilatrix | reverse complement strand
TATAAAGTATATATAAAGTATATATATACAAACGATTAAATTTATGTGTGTGAAAGACTTTACACTTCATTGTTACTATTCAAGATGGCTTACAGAGATCAGAAGAAGAAAAACCCTAAAAATTGTGTTACAGGATTGAGAGGACATCAATGCATTACAGTTTTATTTATTTTCGCTTTGTTGCTTTGCTTTTAATATTATTCACTAGCTATGCATGGAGTTGTGTTACATTGCTGGACTAATACATTTTGTGATTGTACACTGAAATACAGGAATATTTTCTCCCCTGCCTGCAACTCATTGGTGACCTTCCAGATTAATTTTGAATTTATTTTAGACTCAATGTTTTAAGATGCTATCCATAACTGAATTTAAATAAAATCAGAGCTGTGTTTGAGGATGTCATAGGACATCTTCAGATTGCATAAAAGAATATAATACTTTTTTCCCCATATACCTTTTAAAACCTTTCAGTATATTTCTCCCATTCATTTTGGCACTGTCTTAAAATAAAGCTCAGTCAAAGTTTACCATCATTTGAGTGAGAGAAAAATGGACTGGACAGTTCTGTCTTATGTGGGTAATAATTCTGGTTATGAGACTGTCAGAAACATGAGCACACCAACAGTTAGAAAAAGACCAAGATGGTGTAGATGAATGAAAGTCAGCTATAGAACATCGGAGGCATCAGCTTAAATGCATATATTTTGTGACTTGAGAAAATCCTGCACGTTTGCTGTTTCAATTTGACATTTTGTCATGTTCCATCAACAAATATCAATAAATCAAAAGGCAGAACTACACTGAAGTGTGTTAAAAAGACTTTTCATTATGAAGCTTTTTGTCAAAATTGTTCAAAATGTAAAAGTTAAAAGTAAGGTTTGCTTACTTGCTTTCTTTTAAAAAATACAGCACTTTATTAAATGAGCCCTAGAGTTGTAGCTTTTAGATAGCATAAGAACTACTACTGCGAATATCACTGGTCCTTCACACTAGAATCTAAGAACTGTCATCATCAATGTTTTTTCTTAGATTTCCCCTTTTCTTGAGAGATAGAAATTTTCAAACACCAATAAGGGCTGCTATTGATATGTGCCTATGTGAACTTATATGCTGAAAAATCTGATTTAGAAGCCATTTAATTTTCATCATATGTGTGGAATTGCAACATAGTTCTTCACAGTGATAAAAAATATTTTTGTTGTCTTGTGTCAAATTTATTTTAAATCTATGGAAGTTTAAGTTTATAAATTTTATATTATATAAAATTTATTTTATATATAAAAATTATTTTATATTATAAAGTTTAGCTAATTATGAATTAAATGCTGCCTAGTTTTACTAACTGTACAAGATGGATGGAAAGTATTATTTTTCACCACCAATTTCTTGAAAAAGAAATTAAAGAAACCAAATTCATTAAAGAAACCATTCATTAAAGAAACCAAATTTCTTTAATGGCTGCAATCCAGCTTTTCCACTTTCTACTGCTTTAGAATTAGTATTTAGTCAATGCTCAGTTGACTGATATTTTGCTTCATAATTAAAAAAGACTTTGCTTAAAAGTAATCATCCTGTTACATTTAAGGGGTAACAAGGGGGAACAATGTATATACACTGTATAACTGAGAAACAACATTCAAATTCCAATTAATTTAGATAATTTTTCCCAATGAAGATGATAAAATTTAGTGTCTTTTCAGTATCCATAGGGATTTGATTTCTGGAAAGGTTTAATTTGTAGAGTAAATAATTCCAGAAGTGTCTATGTAAAGATGCAAAGGTACTGCATAATGAGACAAATTTAATAATAACACCATCAGTAAAGATAAAGTGAGTTTCTCAATCTTTATTTTACTTTTTAGAGGCATAAAGAAATTCTGCTTCTCACATCTCCTTTTGAATTGCTAGTGAATTTTCTATATTAGCAATTTAAAGTAAGTAAAATTCAGGATTTTTTCAGTGATAAAAAGCCCATTAAGGTTTACTTTATCTAAATGACCATTTTGCATATTTTAATTTAATCCACTCTCCTCAGCTATATCCAGTTCATCTACTTGATCTTTAAATCAAGTATCAGAATGCATGATTAACTGAAGTCAATCCTTGACCTCCTATATAAATTTTTCCCCAAATGAAATTAATTTCTTTCATTTCTCCCAAAATGAAAAATCTAAGCCTGTATATTGCCTTTAAACTTTTATGATGCCACCTATCTTATTTCAGGATTGAAATTACAGAGCTTAATGTATCCAAAGCTAATTATAAAGTCATTCTGAGACAGAACAGGGACAACCAAACCAGATGGAATCCATTACCAATCCTACTCCTGAGAATGTCTAGCACTATTAAAATATTAATTAATTAAAATATATAATATTTCTATGTAGCAGTGACAATTGCAATCAGTTTCTGTCTAGGCACCAACACTAGAACCACTTCCATGAGCTCTTTGTAGGAGTTTTCTTTTCTCATTGAAGAATTAAATCTTGTCATACTTGACTCTTCCCTCTGAATTAAGTGTAGAGTCTAAAGTGAATTTGAAGATAGTAGGATGCTTAAAGAGCAACAAAACTTTAGAAAAAAATAGTTCTGGATTTATTGAAATGAAAAGAAATAGGAAATGTATGTTTAACAGCTGATAGAAAAAACAAAAGTACTTTGGATGAATTGATAAAAAATTGTTTTCCATTTAGAAGCCCCAAGGAAAAATTTGGAATAAAAAACCATTTCTTATTAACATGCCTGCTTCCCCTCCTACTGCTTCTTTCATTTTATGGAAGAGAAAGAGTAGGGAAAGAGGACAATAAACTCCACATATATTTTGAACTTCCCATAAGCATTCAAAATTCGTTTGGGTAGACTGAAAGGTATGTCACCATTAGTTATTCACACAGAAGCGTTCTTAACCATCTCTCCTCCAAACTAGTGCACAGACATTAGCAGGTTGTGAGTATAACCTAATATATCTCACCTTCCACCAAGGCTGGTGAGCTGATTACCTTAACAACTGCTAAATCATCCCCAGTGCAGAGCTGGCTTGGGTCCGCAGGTGCCAGGGCTCGTGGAGGGGTCTGTTTACTCACAAAACTCTGCATTAACATAGTAGCACGGGAGTAGGACTAGATATCTTTGTGAAAGAGAAGTTTCATCACTATGAAATAATTTCTATTAGTTTGAAAAATTATCAACATCAGATATGAAGCTAAGCATAAAATTGCACTTTTCATTATCTTAGTAGGAAACAGCCAACATATTTACAAGGATATTTATTATTCTCATTTATTGTATTAAGTTTTACAGGCTCACGTGACTGAAGATATGGAAAATGATATTTATAATTTATAAATTAAGATAATGATGTCTTAAATTTCCAGTCTCAACATTCTGTTACTCCCCATTGTATATCACTCACACTAGAACAATTCTCCTGGTTCCTGCTGTCAGCTCTTTGGAGAAAGTCAGAAGAGCTGTGAGTTGTTTATTTTGATCTATAGTCCATTTTATCTAAAATTCATACTTTGTATACTTTCCAAATTAGATCATTAGTTAGAGAAATTGAGAAGCAGTTTATCAAATACTATAAAATAACACAGTAAATTCTTAGGGAGTCCCTCTAAAAATATCAGTTAAATGGCATAAATGGCATTGGAAGTTGATCCCATTTAAACAGAGAGTTGGAGGTTAGTCTCTTTTCTTGAAGAATAGGTACAGTGGACTCAGGATTCCTGAGGCTCATATTGGATTCAACTGTGAAGTTCTTATTTCTAGGCAAATCTCACCATGTGGACCTAGTACAGAAAACATTGCCTCCTGCTCTGGTGTGTCAGTGCCTGCCCTCAGGAAAGGATTTAGAGTTCTCAACAAGTGGGTGGAAATGCTCATTGTGATTTCTGAGCTGAAGTTTTCTATTTAGATGCCATTTGATATTTCCTGCAAGCCAGCCTGAAGCAACACCCTCTCCAGCTGCCGAGTTGCAATGCAATATCTTCTAGCCTTTGTGTAGGAAGAAAAGGTGCTTCATTTAGAAGTTGTAATCCAAGGTGCAGCTTCAAACCTGGCTGACCTCATGTGGGATCACTTTGGCACAATACTCCCTCACACCTGAAAGCAAGAGAAAAAAAGTCCCAACTCTAAAATTTGTCTTCAAGGAGGAAATTTTCTAACAGGGTAGGGTTTTTTCCAAAATACATCCAAAAAAGTATGTTATAGCTGCCCCTAAAAAGACTACAACAGCACCCAAGCACCCAGGTTGAGTTGGTTTGTGTTATCACCTCTCCAAAGACTTAGCTTTTCGTTCATCCAAGATGAGGATGTTTAATAGTACCCAAGAGCCACCGTTTCAGTTACTTTAAAGTTCTGTAGGTGAGACGACTCACCAGCTCAAGGTGCTCCCCCACGCACTGTTCATAGTAGGGATCTAGATGACCTAGTTCAATCTAGAAGCCTCACTCTCACATAGCAAACTTAGAAAATATGAATCCCAACTTGATTGCACTGAGGCATATCTAGAAATTTCTCCTAGGGCTCATGCTGAATGTATTGACATAGAGAGTGAGGGAAAAAATATTTAAGCAGTAGGTATGAATAAAGCTGTGCTCTGTAATGCTAAAATTATTCTTAAAAATAAGAAAGCTTTCTGTGTTTTAGCAATACAAAAATAATTATTCAGCTAAAATGGAATGAAAACCAGCTGGTTTCTCTAGTTGCATTTATTGGATTTCTCCTTTATGAACTTTAAAATGAATGTATGCAATAACACAGACCAACTGAGCAGAGTTCAGTATAAGGCCTATGACAAACAGATCCCTTGTCCTTCTTATAAAGCAGATGGAAGACAGGCAGCACAAAAAAAAAAAAATAAATACTAATAGGGAAATTAACAGATTAATGTGGTAAAATTCCTTCACTTGCAGCACTAATGAGCTTTTTGGCAGAGATGCAAAAATGCATGTAGCCTACTTTCAGTTTCCCAGAGCACAACTGATTTAACACTGTCATGTTGCTCAGGGTAACAGACTCCCACCTAGGAGTCCTCCCACATCACAAGATCCATGGGACTCTGGAAGTTACAGCAGAAAGAAATTATAATGTGTACCAAATTGTTGGAGCTGATAAAGAAAACACATTTGCCCTTCATGTATTTTTAAAGAGGTTCTTTTTCATTATGACTAGTAAATGGTTCCTCTGTGAGCTGCACAGATAAAATTAAAATAAGATTTTTCCCCCCAGCTTTTGGAAATCTGCATGCCTCCTGTCCCAAGGATGTTAATATTTCAGGATTATAGATTAAACTCGTCCATTTCCCTGCTTTGAGTCAAGGTCAAGCATACTGAGCAGCCCCTGACAGATGTTTTTCTCCTGTGTTAATCATAAAAACATTCAGCACAGAGATTCAACATCTTCACAAACTAGCTTGATCCCATTTGACAGTCCTTACAGTCAGAAATGTTTTCTAATATTTTATCTTATTAACTATTGAAGCAAATTTAAGCTGGTTTTGCTTTTAGGGAGGTTTTTTTTTGTTTTGTTTTATTTTGTTTAGTTTTGATTTTGGTTGTTCCTTCTTTTTTTTTCGTAGTCCTGTGTCCTACAACTGTGGAATGTTACTAATCACTGTTTTCTTGGTTAATATTTCATGTATGTGAACTTTTTTATGGTCTTTACTCTAATTTCCTTCGTAATGCTTTTATCCTACCTTTCCCTCTGCAACCTTAACAATCTCATTCCTTGATTCTGATAATTTACAAATTTCTCTCCTACTGATTTTTCCTGAGTCATTGAAAAATATTTGAAACTGTTCTTATATATGAGAAAGAACTTGGAATAGAATAATTACTGTCTTAATAGTTACCCAATGACGTCTGGCTTTAATGGAAAAAGCAACTAAATTGAAAAGATATTTCCAGAGTTTGTAGTTCACTTTAGGATTCTGTAACCTTCTGTTCAGCCAGTTAATTCTTCATTTGAGGCTATGCATTTGATTTTCTTTCCTGGATATGGTATCATCATTTAATACCAAGAAAAATCACTTTACTGGTATCAGCATATCTCCAGTTTACCCACATCATTTGAATTAAAATCTGATCCTTCAGAGATTTTTAAACCTTGTACAGCTAAATATTATTCAGAGATTTTACAAATTTTATTTTGTCATCCAAGCATCCCACCAGATCCGTCCTGATTTGACAACAAACCATTGATAACTACACTGAGAATGTTGGTTTCCAGCTGTTTGTGCATGGAAATATTAACAGCTTGTTCTTTTCTGTTTTCCCCAGCTTGCCCACTGCAACACTGGATAGAAAGTCCAGAGGGCTGCTGGGATCAAGATGCTGCAATCATCTCTCTGGAATTCACAGACCAGTAATCTGATCAAAGGATTACACTGCCCTGACATTAGCTGCTCATGACAAATTCATATTGGTGGGTTGTAATTACCTCTTAGGTGAAAAACCAGTGTTTCTGCATAGTTTCAGGAATCAAAGTTAAGTGAACTGTTCTGTAAATCCATCACTCTTGTTTTCTCCATCACAGTAACTTAGATAAAACTTACAGAGATGTACAGATGTACTAAGTAGCAGATGTATCTAATGTACTGGAATTAACAATAATAATAGTGTCAGGTCAAAACTGAATTGTATCTGAAGCATTAAAGCAGAAAAAAAAATTGATTAAATTCTTTGTGCCACTCACTATATTTTTGGGCTTAGTCAAATAAATATTGTTTCTTAAAAAAAATTATATATTTATTAAATAATTTAAAAATAACTTCTATGCTGCCATATGAAATGCTTTCTGCATGTTAGCCTTAAGGATTTTTTTTCACACTTACCCTGTTTTCTGTATGAATTTATTTTCTATGGTTCTCTTTTATTGATTTTCAGGTCATCAGGTAACTATAATAACTTAACATTCTACTGAAGAAATGTAGGAAATTGGTATATTAGGCAGTTTCTTTATTTAACCAATTTCTAAATTATTTCTTTTTATTTTAAAAAACTTCTACAAATAAATGTGGAAGTAACCTTCCACTACAAGGTTTAAATGCAAAGACAGAGGGAGGATGACCAATTAATTTGAAACAATGACAGAAAAAAATGCAACAAATTAATCATGTGAGTAATATATTCTGACTAAATATAAAAAAGCTAATTTTTTTAATGTTAGAAATCAGAGGAATTAATCTCAAAATTGTAATTTCTGAATTAAAACACTTAAGCCTTCAACAACATGAAGTTGGCACAACAAACAATCCCAAGATGGAAACTAAGTTTTGGGGGTTTTTTGTTTTGTTTTTTTTTGGGTTTTTTTTTTTTTTTTTTTTTTTTTTTTTTTTTTTTTTTTTTTTTTTTTTTTTTTTTTTAATTTATTCTTTGGGTTTGTCTTGAAATCCTAACCACTGTCATACAAACAAGGGACCATAAAATAACAAATTGTTATAAAGAGCAAATTTCTGTTAACTGTTTACAGAAACAGTGCTCTAAGGTATCTAAGGTATCTACTGTGAAGCAGTATAAATTAGTGTCCCTTTCTTTAACTTTCTCTTATGTTTGTTATTGTAATCTTAATAATTAAGTATGATCTTATATATACACGCACATGTAACTGTGTATGCACTTACAGTGCATGTAAAACTAGGCTCTTGCTAACAGTTTAAATGTGATTCCTCACAACACAAAATTCTCTTTCCAGTTTCTTAAAAAATTAAGATATAGTTATATATTCTATGAATCATTTTTATATTTATATGAAATAACATTATTTCCAACAAATTTTAAAGTTTAAGTTTCCAGGCTGAAATTTTCCAAGACAGCAATTGGAAACAAGTTCAATTTTGTTAGAAATTTTCCTCTGGGACAGGAAATATTAGAAATTAAACAGGAAACAGAAAGCTATTATCAGAAAATATGTACCCCCTAACAAAAAATATCATTGTACACAATGATACCTATGTACTTTGAAATATAGAAATGAGACACCCTTAGAGTTACAGATACTCTTAGTTAATGGTATGAAAATGTATCCAAATACATTGTTTACTCAAAAAAAAAAAAAAAAAAAATCTGTTCAGTCATCTGTGTGGCTAGTAGCCATCCTTATGTACCAGCTTCTTATTCACAGTGTTGAATTGCTACTGATGCAGGTCTTTAATGAAAGGAAAGAGTAAATTTGAAGTTTTCTTCAGTCACTTCCTTCAGCTGTCCTTAGAGCAGGACTCTGCTTGTAAATAACGTGTGATTCATAAGAGTTTTACATTCATTGGTTCTCATTACCAGGATGGTGTCTTGCCTCTGATCTCCTAACTCTTTCTGTGATCATTAATTCATCAACCATTTCTACCTCTCTCTTTTGGAAGACTAACCTCAATAAAACCTATCACAAGGCCACCCTACATTGCATGTGGCTCCTGGTAGATACATGTATCAGAATAAGGTAGTTATTCTGTGCTTTACATTCCTGCAAGTTTTAAAAATCGTTTTGCTGTATATTTTTTCCCCAAATTTGAGAGAACAATATCACAGTCTCCCAGTACAAGGCGCATTTATTTCTATATATTACTCATTAATATTCAAATTTTATTTTTCCAACAAAATATTTAAAGGACACATCAGGTTTTCTTCTCCTTATCTCTTAATTATTGTTTATATTTATTTTGTCCTTATTCTGGAAGTTCTATTCAGAATCCAGGCAACTATAGTCGGGAAATAAAAGAGGTTTTCTTAGTCTGATTTATTTGTGAGAAAACCTTAACTCATAACTGGGTGCCAGAAGCCTGTACTTCAACCTACTTTATAAAATTTAAGATAGTTGTGATCTCTCTCTCAGACATATATGGACATGCACAATTTCCTACTTTGCTCTAGTCGGGCTGCCCTGAGTTGTCCTGATTTGTCAGATTAGATAATGTTTCCAGACTTTTGGATCCCAGTAATGGAAGTTTGTGATGTCAGGTTCATACTAGTGAAAATATACCTTTCAATAAACATCTATAATGTTTTCTCACATTACAGGCTTTTTCTTTGAAACTGTATGTGATAATCCCCATATCTTTTAATTATAATTAAAATATAATTATAAACTTTGAATTTAATGTTAGAGTATATGACATTCTGAATTGGCATAGTATCATCTGCTTCTGAAATTCTGGAATTTTTTTGCTGGTTTTAGTGTTTTTTTCTTTTGTTTTAATAAACACCTCTTTAGAAGGGCTCTTTATTACTATAAGGTTAGGTCTAGTTTCTATTTTGTGACCTATGGATGTGTCTAATAGTAAAGGGAGTAGCATTAAATTCCTCAAGACAGATGATTGATGATGTATGATTCATAGTGTGAGGCAGAACACATCACACAGTCAGACTGCCAACTTTACTCTTTTGTGCTCAACTTTATTTTTTTAAAGAGGAGAAGATGGAATTTGGGTATGGGAATTTTGCCCTCTGACTGTTTGATAACTAAAGACAAACATGATGTTTGCTATTAAGTCATTGAAAATCATCAGCAGCACACCAATATCCCATGATGAGACGATGGGATGAATAATACAGGACAGGGAAAATGTTTGAGGAACTCCCCCAAGAATTTAGAGAATCACAAGTAAGTCAATATTAGAAAATTGTACAATCTCATAAGGGGAATACTTTAGCACTCTCAGTTTACCCTAATCTGTGCCACATTTGGTCGTTATGTTCATTTAGCTAACAGCTTCTCAGAAAAAGAAACTCAAACAAAACAACATGAAAAGCAAGTAAACTTTGTTCACTTAACCCTTACATTCTGGCACAGAAGGGGATCATCAACAAACTTGGCTCTATTTAGTAATGAGAGAAGTATAAGGTGTAGTAAAAAATAGCAGAGCTCGTGAAAATTTTATATATTTGAGTATAACTAGTTTTTGATTTTTTTACTAACATCAATTGCAGTAGTTTAAAGACAAACACGTAATGTACAATTAAACTGAAGAACTCATATGTTAGAGGAAGCCTTATAAGAGTAAATATCCCAAAGAAGAGTGTCATGTTGGCCTCTAAAATTAACATGAGTTATGTGCAAATCATAAATCTTTACTTTCTGCAGGAAATTCAGTTAATCAAGGGTTTTGTCTTTGCATGAGGTGAATCTTGATCTCTGTTAACTGTAATGTATATATTTGCTACTGCATTAAGTCAATTGAAAAAGCATGTAACAAGGGATTGCTTTCATTCCTCACCTCCAGGTACATGTATATCTACACCACACGTACAAAGACACATTCCTCTGTACATGTGCACATATACATACATTTCTGAGTTGAGAGCACATGTCCTTAAAACATTATTTTTATTTATTTTGGAAGTCTAAAGAGTGAATTTAAAAACATAAATTCAGTTCTCATCCCAGCTATTTTGTTTATGCCGTGGAGTGTTTCAAAGTGCATCCATTTGCAAGAGATCCTAAACAACTCTTCATTCAGACATAATGGTAATGTTTCATGAGTTCCTGTGGCCATTTCAGTGTTGTGCTCAGCTATTCTGAATAATGAAAGGAGCAAGACAGGTTGGCACTCAGCAACAGCCAAGGGAAGAAAGGTTTGGAAACAAAAATTCTTGCTAAAGACTAGAGCAGATTTAATATAAAATCAAAGGATATATTTAAATTTTTATATCATACAAGCCTGGTAGGAGAAACAGAAAATGGAAAACTGCTTCTGCAGAAGTAACTTGGCCACAAGGGACAACAGTGGTCCAGTTGCCTGTTATTGCTATAACCAAAGAGAATTAATTGTAAATTGATTGAGATTTCAGACATGCTCAGGTAAAGGCCATTGTTAATTCTGTGATAATTTCTTCTCAGATTTTATGGTCTACTGTGACATGCAGTGCTAATTATTTCTTGAAGTGTAGAGTTTTCCTGAGAATAAGGTTTATGCAGACCAGAAAAATAGGCACCTGCTGCTCCCATCAAATCCTGCAGTTATTTGTCAACTGTTTCTGCAAATCCATTATATATGCAACAGAAAGCATAACTGTTTTCTGTTGTATATATAGAACAAAATAACAGTCTAAAAAGAGAAAAAAAGGTACTATTTTGGCAGTCTAACAGCATTCATTTATTTCCCATTTATCATCATGTATCTTGACTCCAAGTGTTTGGCTAAAGAAGCAGACCCAAAGTGAGTCATAATATAAAATCTTATTCCTATACACATTTAGTACATACAGCATTCTTGTTTTCCTCCTCCATCATCATCAGCAGCAGTAGCTTTTGTTCTTTATGAATTCATTATGTCATCACATAACTAGCATTAAACCTATTTTTATAAACTCTCACCACTGTCAAAAGTTTACTTTATTTCCAAACTGCTTTGACAATGCAGTGAATGGACACATTAAGTCTGTAGTAGTTTTATACTACAGACAAAAGTCCTCTAGTTCAGAAAGACGAGATTATCAACATTAGGAAGCAAATGTGACTAAGTGGGTTTGTATATATTTTCCTAGAGTACTCATTTCAGCATGACTAGCCTACAGTGAAAGAGAGATTGCTTTTTTTTTTTTAATATAATTTCAGATGTTTCTAGATTAGAATGATACTTCAAATAAGAGATGAAAATCTGTACTATCTACTGGAGATTTCACAACCTGATATTGTGTGTGCACTTAGTTCACTGAATTCAAGCTGTATAACATATTGTGAATTTACAATTATGTTACATAGGAAGGGATTTAATTTAAAATATTTTGGAATCTTAGTTAAGGTTTATCATATTTGCATCTCTGCCACTCAACATTATACCTTTGTGTGTCATATCTGTTGTTTGCTACCAACAGAGAGAGTCTTCTCAACTCTTTTCTTGCCTCTTCTTTTTGTTTTTCTCCTTTTAATTTCAGGGGATTTTTGAAAGATCTTTTTTACTTCCATTGTATTTTCTGTAGCTGTTTCTTAGGCTACTGCCCTTAAACCAATTCTTGTCTGACATAATTTCATGTTAATATCTCCAAATGAGTGCTATCGATGAGATCTAGTAGCTAATTTGTGTCCAAAACTACCTTGGCTGCCTTCTGGAAGTATTTTGTATAAATTTGCTGTCAGCTGAAGCTCTACTTGGCTAAAATCTCTCTTAATCTCTCCCATACGAATCTTTCCTTCCTGTCTCAACTGTGATGTCATCCTTCTGCTGACATTTAAAACTCTCTCTGTCTCAGAGAGCTTTCTGGATTGTCATGACTGGGATATGTTTCATTTCAGCTTCTGTGAAACCTCTCACTCCTCTCTAGCCAGATTCCTTTTGCTCTAAGACTCTGATGTTACAGCTGTCCTTTCTCTGGACCCAGCAATGCCTTATTCCCCTTCTCACCTCGTGTTCAGAATCATGTTTTCATGTTTACCTACTCAAACCTGGAATAAATATTTTAGTAGAACTAGGAGAGATCCTTCTAGTTAATAATTTAAATATTTCCTTTGAGAATCATGAGTGAAATAAAATAATGATAGAACGGATTTTCTGAAATGGTTTTGTTTGTTTTTTATCATATTTCAGTCAACCTCATCTGTGGCTGACATTGCTCATATGATTCTCCCAGTTCTCCTCACCAATACACACCAGTCCTCTTCATCTGCAATTGCACCTGAACTCAAAGAAAATTGCCAAGGTCTTCTTTTCCTTAGAGCCATTAAACTGTCTTTAATTAATATCTACCAAGGTCATTCATGATTTTTCCACATACAGTGAATCATGTTAAAAAGTAAACTAAAAAAAGACTAAAATAGTCCAAGGTAAAAACAAACCTGGTAAGCAAACACCCTGAAGTGCATGGGAGATGTTGAAAGCTTCCTGTCACAGAGAAACATCATGGAAATTTTAACCCAAGTCATTTAATAAAGTTAGCCTTAAAAAAAATCAGAACAAAAGCAAGAAATTGACTTCAAACACTGTCTCAAGCTATAGCTATCTCTTAAGTTCTCTTAAGTTCACTCACTGCTCCCTCACCCCTGGTGGGATGGAGAGAAGAATTGGGAAAAGGTAAAACAGGGATTGAAATACAAGCAGTGATGAACCATACACTTGTTCACCACCCACTGACTGCAGCTGGAACCCAAGCAGGGGTCACCAGCTCCCCCCAGTTTACATACTGACCACAACACTGTATGGAATATCCCTCTGGCTAGTTCAGGCCAGCTGCCCTGGCCATGCTCTCTCCTGGCTTCTGGTGCACCTACTCACCTTTCACACGCAGAGCATGGGAAACTGAAAAATGCTTGGACTTGGGACAAGCACTGCTTGGCAATAACGAAAACATCAATGTGTTATCAAAAGAAGCTTTTTGAAGGACACGTTCCTGCTCTAGCTAATAGATAATACCAGAAACACAAGTGGAAATGTTCCCTCTTTCATTTAGGATCTTGCTGGTCTGTTCCAGCCAAAATCAGGAACTGAAAGGAGAGTCTGTTTTCTGATGTAATGCTATGAGCCAGAAAAGAACATTTAAGTAAGTGACTAACATCTTTTAGTCCAATTATTTTTCACAATACTGATAGGATGACTGACTCAGTCATTCCATCAATACTTTCTGGACGAACACCAATCAATATAATTGTTGAATGAGCTTTGCTTTCAGCATAAAGTTCACCTTGAAGAAAGCTTGTTCTTTCCAAAAAAACAAACTGCAAGGTTCTCTTTTTGCTCCATCTTAAGAATGTACTAAGTAACATGCTGGAAACAAAAGCTAAGAGTTATAACTTTCTGTTTGATATTCTGTTTGCTGAAATGGGAAATCCCCTCAAGCCTCTTTATAAACCAAATGAGGAAGAGATATCCCTAAGGGGAAAAGAACTTCTACTGAACTTCTACTGAACTTCTACATGAGCTGTAGCTACATATAGCTTTAATATTACTAGTTATGACTTCTCCTGGTTTTCCCACTAAAGTTCAGGGATTCCTTTCTGCTTAGAAAAGCTTCGAAATATGTTTTAAAGCAGCTTACACTAAGAGGCCAGGGATAGTCATGACCTATCATCTAGGCTGTTATGGAAACACAAGGCTTCACTGAATGCACTTCTAGTTCCTAATTAGATTTCAGAGCCATAGGAAAGACACTGAAATAAACTTTGAAGTCTAAATAAGGAACTGATTCCTCAATTTTAATTTGAGGAAGGAGTCATCAGTTATTACTTATACACAGACTATTTCAGTGGGAAGACTGATAGCATAGCCTGCTAAGAGAGGCTTTCCTTCACCATAACCTGACCTGACCTGAAATTCCTGTAAAACTTTTTGCATCCTAGTGTCTGTGAAAAAATCACTTGCTCCATCATGCTTTCAGTAGGATTTGGAAAAACTTGAAACCTTACACTTCATAGACTTCCATTTTAAATGAAATATATCTTTATGCATTTCATATTTATGTGTTAAACATTATATAAAATTTCATATTTCATTTCAGTTTTTGCCTAAATTGATACCTATTTAGAATCTCTCCTTCCAAAGAGAAGACAAATCAACAAAAGTAGAAGGAAGTTTGCATGTTTTTGTTAGCATTTTTTTACTTCAAGGAAAAGGTGCTGAAGTAAACCCTTCTATGACAATTTAAATAATCTTTCTCAGTAAGATACTGACATCTTAACAATTTTGGTACAAGTCTATGTTATTTCACTGTCCCATCATTAACTAATAGACAAACCACTTTCCAGGGCAGAAGCAGAGTGACATTTTCTTTGTTCTCATTTATGCTTTTACTACAATATGGAGGATTAGCAGAATTTAGTACATCACCTGAGAAAAGGATTTCAAAGCAATCTTTTTCCTGTGAAATCTGATCAGATATTTACAGACTGTCACTGACAGTTATGGTAATTACCAGTTTATGACAAGGCTGATAAACAAATTATTGTACAAAGTTATACGAAAAGCCTCCATGAACTGACTTGAGGCCACATAATTTGAGAGATCTGACTCAAAGTTTTATTTTAGCCTGAGCAATAAAAAAAACTTAAAAATGCAGCCCAACAATCTGGAGCATTTTGAAAGTAAGGTCAAAAATGAAACATTTTCTTCAAGGTTATTAAAAATAAATAAATGTTGCAGATGGTCATTACGATTTATTTAAAACTAGCAGAGAATGTAATGAGACACACAGGAAAAGTATTAAATAAATAAACTTATTTTTAGCTTATTAACATTCAGAAGCATTTAAAATGATTCCCTGTGACTTTTCCCAGGTATGTAATTTCAGAAAATTTGAGCCCCTCAGGAAACCCTTCACATTTTCATTTATTATGTAAATAAATGCATAATAATTTATTTTTCTTTCTCTCTGTGCCCAGAAGACTGTATCATTCAGTAGTTTATTTTAGCCACTTATGCAATATAGTCATCTGGAAACCTTAAACTTGAAATTGCACTGTGAAGATAAAGCATAAAAATGACAGTTCAACCTGAATGAAGATACAAAGCCTAGACCATAGGGCCTCTCTCATCATAGATGTCTGACAGAGAAATTCTCTGAATAGTCCACATTACTAATCTGTGCTTCCTAGCTAATAGAGCCATTATTGGCTGCACAGTAAGGCAAATTATTGCCTTTCAGATAAAGAAACAGAACAGCTGTCAGAGATGTATTTAAAGGTGATTTTAAACCAGATGTCTTTGTAAGAACAAACAATATTTTCTTTTCTTACACTCAGTTTACTTTCTCTGTAATGTTAAGCAAGGAAGATTAAAAATGCTCTATATTTTTTTTTCCCCAAAATGGAAAGCATATTTTTTCTGTTCCTTCATGTTTTGTTTTTCGGTTTGGGCTCTGATTTTGGTTTTGGTTGTATTTTGGTTGTTTTGCTGTTTACTTTGGTGGGGTTTTTTTGTTTTGTTTTTGTTTTGTTTTGTTTTGTTTTTTGTGTTTTTTTTTTTAATGATGCTTATATACTGCTATAATTGTGGGATGGGAAGTAACACCTTTTTGCAATGGAATATATATATATAAAAATAATATAGATATAGATTGTTTCAAGCATGCCAAGCAGAACATGTTGTGGGATAGAGCTGCTGTCCTGACCACCAGCACTCAAAAGACCTAAGATCAAACTGCCCATCTTTCCAGTTACAAATTTTATGGAACAGTGGCATAAAGACATCTAAATTCAATGGTTTCTTTTTAATTGCTGTACACTTCAGCCACAAGAAGATTTGACAATTTAATATTCTCTGCCTATTTATCTACAGCTTTCTTGTGGACTTCAAGTTTTTAAATACATGTCTAGAAAAATTGCAACATTGGGTTTTGTTCCATTTTCATTTTCCCAAAGGTTTGGTAGATCAGTGCTTGTGCAAAATAGTATGTGCTGGTAGAAGCACATGATTAGTGGAATCTCTCCCATTCACACACATACCTACAAGTTTGGTCTGGCTGACTGAAAAACAGAACTCTGCTTTAAATTATGGAAAAAAAAAATACAGTAGGGATGATACCACTGCACATCTTACTTCAGAAATTTCAGGGAAGCATTAGGTCCTGTGCAGATATCAGGGAAAGTAAAATTGTCTAATATCAACATTTAAATTGTAGGAAATACTTTAAGGTTGAGAAGAGA
>VWYO01017645.1:317077-328328 GCA_013400275.1 Rhadina sibilatrix | reverse complement strand
AACAAAAAAAAAAAAAAAAATGCTCCTTAATTTTGGAGATCCTGCTATACAGCAAGTACTCACACCAGGAGCAATTTTTCTAGTCTTCAACAGGAGATAAAAAAATTAATCAGATAAAAAAAACCCCGGGCTCTTCAAAGAAAGAATGAAGAAACACCCCTTCCTCTGCTGGTATACTGAAGCCAGCTGTATTGAATGAAAATTAAATTATTAAAAAATAATAGCTTTTTGGTTGGTTTGGGTTTTTTGCAATTTTCCATACACATAAAATGTCTTTCCCAACAAAATTAAATTCAGGTTACCTGGAGCACCATCTTGGGTCATAGCTACAACTACCTGTTCTGTATAAATGAGATGAACCATTTTTAAAATGGCCTTATGTTTCTATTCTTTTTCTTCTCCCTGTTGCAGCCTTTTCATCCTGTCAGCCCCTTTTTGTGTTTAAAATGCCAGCAAGGAGAAGATTTCAGCCTGTGAAATCCAAAGCTGCTTCAGTCTTCCTTGTTATAAGCCTGGGCTTAGTCTGTGCACCGCAGAGGTTGAATGTTAACATTTGACATGTAAAAAGACAGAGCTTCCAAATTTCTGACTGGTACACAAGATGTTTGTGTGCAATGCATGAAACCAACAAATATGCAGCAACTTTGGTCTAGTGAGTCCAAAGTACATGGGGTCTGCCACATCTGAATTTCTGCTCTAGAGCTCATGATGTTAAACTAGTCTGATCTCTGACTAAATTAGACATGGTACCTAACTACCTCCAGCCCAGTAAACCTGTCCATCACTTCATCCTCCACACAGTGGAGTTGATATGGTCCGTGATTCCCTGGTATCAGTAGCTCCTGATGGGCCTATTAGGACCACTGCCATTATACACACTAAGCTGCCTGGACTCTGTAAATCCCATACTGATGGTCAAAGAAGCCTTATAGTGGTAAATGATACCTTAGAAAATGTGCAGGTGGGGAGACTGCTTTGGAAACTTGTTCATGGCAACTTTTCTCTCTGGTTGGTAAGCATTTTCAGCTAGGAAAATTTTCAGCATTTTTGATCTACAGCCAATTTTCTTCAGCTCTTTATTCATCTCCTGTGGTGTACACTGCTGAATATATATATTTTCAAAGCCATGTCTTGACTAGAGTTACTGCCATTACACAGTGGAACTCCTTCCAAATTACAGACAAAACTACAAATAGCCCTGAGGAATAGGCAGCTGTGTCTCAAGGGAAATTAAAAAAATCCCCCAGTCTTTTACTACCTATATTTAACCTATTTTATATGGGGATTTTATACCATTATGCACAGGGGAAATAGTGCTGCCAATATTTCAAACCCTTGGGCTTCCATCAGAAATGGGTTGCTGCAAAAAGTGTATTTAAACCACATTTAGATCATAATATCAGTATCCCAAAACTGGCTCTCACTGTAAGTCTGAGATTTTTCTCCTGAAGAGGGAACCCATCCATAATTCATTAGCTTCTTTTCTGTATAGTATTGCATAAATGAAAAAAATGAGCAAAAAGGTTATTAAATAATTTTAAGTTTCATGAAATGGATTGTACAATATTAGGCTACCTCATATAAAAGTTGTAAAATATATACCTTTAATAGGCATCGAAAAGAAATTCTAATTATTTTGCTCAGCAAAAAGAAAGTCTTATATTTCAGAGAGCTTTTCTCCTGTGGACAGTCTAGATTATGAAGTGAGAAAAAAAACAGTTCCAAGAATTATCTGACCTTTTTGAATATCATGTTGGCATTATACTGAAGCCTTGTGTACTTATTGATCCAAAAGGCATACCCGCCATAGCTGATACCAGTAAAAACCAGCTGGCAACTTGAAATTAATCCTGTTCCCTTCTGCCACTCTTGAAAATGTACCTTCTTCAAAAGGCATCGTACTGGGAAGTGTGCAGAGCAGTTTCCATGGCTGATTATCTACCTGCAAAGCCTTATCTGTTTGTTTATGGACTCACAAAGGAATGGGAACACAGCAAAAATGTACATGTCCAGCATCTTGTGCTTACTGTTCCTGCCTCCTTAGTGAGGCAAGGAGAGATGTACGTAATATCACACAGATTATAAAAGTTGTGTGCTGACTTCACTTTTGTAGCACTTCCTAAAACATGGGTCTGTTTCCTGCTAGCAATGATAATTTGGGACCAATTTTGGTAATTAGATAATTTTAAAATGCCTTAATAAAAGCATTCAGTAGTGCACATTATGCTCCCACATGGACAACGTCATTAATGCTTTGACTTTTTCCTCCTGAGGAAGCAGTGGGATGGGTAGCAAAATTAAGAATTAGTCATGTTGCTAGGAAGTAAGAGTTTTATACATGCAGCATAATCTGTTCTGAATATGGCTGCAGTATTTAATTGCAAGGTTTGCAAAACAAAAAGTTCTGAATGAAGTTAAGTAAAAAGAATTTTAAAGAAAAACAATATTGTAGACTTTGTTTTAAATGTATAGATTATTTAATAGACAAAGTCTATCTATTTGCCAGACTTGATATAACATTCTTGACATTAGAAACTAATTTTACATAAAATTACATTATATTACATGCCACTAATTTTTCTTACAGCCATGAATTTTTTTCTCTCTTAATCATCATTTTCACAAGTAAATCTTTAGTGAAGATTAAACCCCTATCATTTAGACAAATAGCAATCGACTAAAGAACTATCACCCAAATGCCATATATTATTTTACAATTCTCCAATAAGTAGGCTTGAATATAAACCTGAACTTTGAATTCAGGACTAACACATTGTCTTTCTTTAAGTAGGTGAAACAAGTCTGTTCTAAACTCTTATACATATAGGTTTGGAGACTGCACTCATTGCAGAGTACATCCCAGAAACATTTTAAAATCAGCTGAGTTTGCAAACTGGGACCCTGGTCAGGGCTGGTTTTATTTAAGCATCATTTCCACTGCTTTCAGAGTGTTTGTGCCATTTGTTGTGTGGGGCTGTAAGATGGAGCAACCTGGGTTGGTCTTGGAAATCAGACTCCCTGGCCATTTCTGCTGTACTGGAGAAAGAGCACTGTGTAGCAAGGAAAGAACAGGCTTGCTTTGGACATTGATCTCATACCACAGGTCATTGGTCTTCATCCAGGAGAGGACTGGATGCACAAAGTATTTTGAAAGAAGATTCTTCATGAAATCCTTACTGATTATAGTTGCACATACAGCCCAAATTTGTCTCAATTTCCTAAAATACCCTGGCAGATATTTTCCAGACAATCCTTGTTCTGGGCCCCTAGCTTACAGTAATTTTTATGGCCAATTTATTCATTTGCAGCTTCTATTAAATGCTATCTGAATTGTTCTGCAGATGCAAAATTCCCCTATGCCTGTTGTGAAGTGTGTGATAATTTTTAAACATTCACTCCTAGTTGTATCCATACCTTCATAGTCTATACTCTAATTAATAGTTTTCAATTTTAGGAATCATATCTTTGTTTTAATGCATAATTTATGTTTGAGGGCACTGTAAGCTCCAAGGTTTTGTGGCATCTAGATAAAAAACAATTTTATATGCACAAAAAGCAAGCTGACTTCCCTTTTTTTGGTTTTTTTTTAGTTTTTTTAACACTTGTATTGATATCAAATAGACAGGGATGTAAAGGCAGCCTTTATTTTGTGTAGTAAACATAAAAAGAAGAAGTAGACTTTTAAAATTCAGAGCAGTTCTGCCAAAAGATTGCTATATGCAGGAACTTATTCCAATTCAGTTCTCATTTACATATGAAATCTTGTCTGACAGGTCTCTGAGTGTAGAGTAAATTAGAAAAGTTAACCGTTCTTTATCCATTATTTATGTGCTGTATAGTCTAAAATTACTAAGTTTTTTTCATATACACTGTGCTAAGGTATAAAATTAGTATGAAAACTACATATAGAATGTTTTGGGATTTTTTTTAATTTGCGAGAAATAAGAGCATAAAAGCATTAGCAATGGTTTTCTTTGTAATTAACAACTGGTATTTAAAAGTGTCAAGATACAAGCTGCAAATGAGAGCTCTAGAGCCTCCTGAAAGAGAAAGAAACTATTATCTAAGTTAATGGACCCAGTTCAGCAATGCACTGGCTAAAGGTAATTGATCTAAAGTAATAAGAAAATCTGGCAAAATGCTGAAAGGAGAAAATCTTCAAGCTGATGTGAAATAACCACAAAGAACTGATGACAGAAAATAAGTCAGACAGTAAGTTATCAGCAGGATCTGTAAACTGCCACTAGATTTCCTGCTGAACTCATTTGCACTGAAGAATTGTTGTATGACTTCTACAGTGTAAAGGAGGAGTATAAGGCATCGTCTCATCTTAGTCCATAGAAAAATAAAAGACAGAGTGAAATGCATATATTTCAGTTTCAGACATTGTGTTTCTAATTAGACATTTGCTATATTGACTTTGAAAAGAAGATTCAGTGAACTATATTTTGGGCTTATTTTCAACAGTATACCCTCTCTCCAACACCTAATTTGCCAGAAGTAAGGTAGAATTTTCACATAGTCAGAGCTGCCATCAGCTCTGATAATCACAGATATCATTGCATATATATTTTTGTTAAAGAGTCCATATCTAGAATCTACAAGAGAAATGCATCTTCTTGGATGTATTTCTCCTTGCAAGTCCTTTATCTGAAGAGAATTTCTAAATAAACTTCTACTTCTTCCGGGCCAGAACCATTTATTAATTACATCCTCTCATTTATTATTCACAGAATTGTAGAAACATTGATGATTTAAATTGTATTTTAATTTTAAAGGTCGTCTATGATGACCCTGTGAGGAGGAGGAACATCTTCAACTAAATCAGGTTGCTCAGAGCCCCATCCAACCTGATCTCAAATGTTTCCAGGGACATCAACCACTTCTCAGGGCAATCTATGCCAATGTTTCATCACCTCCACTGTAAAATATTTCTTCCTTATATCTAATCTGAACTTATGCTCTTTTAGCTTAAACCTTAATATTTACTCTTTGTTCTATCAGACCCTGCTAAAAAGCCTGCCCCCATCTTTGTTTTAAATTCCTTTTTTAAGTATTTCCTTTAAGTTTCCTAAAAGCCTCAATAAGGCCTCCCTTGAGCCTTCTTTCCTTCAGGCTGGACAGCTCCAACTCTTTCAGCCTTTCCTCGTAGGACAGGTGCTCAATCCCTGTGATGATTTTTGTGACCCTCCTCTGCATTCACTCCAACAAGTTCATGTCTTTCCTGCGCTGGGTCCCCAGAGTTGGATGTAAAATTTCAGCAGGTCTCACCAAAGTAGAGTCGAGGGGCCACCCAGAACTTGGTGGGCATGCTCTCATTTGATGAATGATCCTGATCTAAGGATCCTCAGCTGTGCCAAAGTGATTCCTTGCATAATCATACAGTAAAATGGACCAGGGAAATTATCCATTTTATAATAAAGCTAATCCTCAGAACTGCATTTTTATATTTAAAATGGAGCATTAAAGAGAACTTTCAGATGAACAACTGAATTAGCAGAGTAAGGAGGACAGTAAGATGCAGAAAAAAGAGATCAGGAGGAAGACAGGATGGCAATTTTTTGGTATGGTGCCCTGAAGATGGGTTCAGTAGCTGTATGAGTGCTCTCCCAGAAGGCCAGGAGCATCAATTAGTCTGAAAAGATTTAAATCACAGCTCCCAATTTCTGTACTATTATTCTAATTACCTTCATAGAAATGTATTAGAGGGGACTGGAGTCACTGCTTATCTTGATGAAGACAGTTGCTGGGCTATTGAGCGAGCAAGGAGTTATAACTCTGTAACCCGGTGACTCAAGCACTTGTCTGTAGGAAGGCATCCACATTTCAAGGATTTGAAATGCATTTCACACTCAACTGTACTGGACGAAAGTAATTACTAGTCTCGAAGAGCTAAAAGGTGTTTGAACTGTGAAATTCAATGAGGTATTTGTCTTACTGCCATCTAAAGTACCTAGGCATCCAGTAATGGTAGGATTTAAAAGTCACCCTTGGGTTCATCATCTCCTCTTGGTCAAGTTTGGTGGTTCTCAATCTGACAGACTGACTGCTGTGATCCTCTGACAAGTCCCATGTGCTTCCCCAGCTTAGAAGGAGAGTTGAGATTTAGCAGTTACTGTAGATTCCAGTCTCAGTGGGTATGCTTCTAAATTAGGCATTATAATGCTAAGCAACGCAGTGCATAAACCACCTTGTGAAAGTACCTAAATCCTCCGGGACTTTTAGTAGCTGCAAAAATGAGAGACTAGATAATCAGATTTCTACTCTCCATTGCTTCTAATATGCTGCCTGAATTCTCTCTTCAGATAAAAATAACTGATAAAGTTAAAACAAAATTTTTATGTATTTTAAGTGAAAGGCCTAAAAGGCTTCTTTTTCTGATAAATATAAGGGACAAATGCTTGATGTGAGGATAAATGCTTGCCTTTCTGAGGTTGGAAAAATCCCCTATGTCTGAGTCATGTTTCTGGTAGAAGCTTGCCACAACCTGGCAAATTTTCAAGAGTCAAACAGTGTGGAATTTTCCATAAACTGGTGTCACCATAGTATGCACTGTGCAAAGTTCAGTTTATAAACATTTAGGAAAAAAACATAAAACCCGGAAGTCTGTAACTTTTGGCAAAGTAGAAAACTAGATTTTTGGTCATGGGTTATCTTCTGAGATTATTCTTTTAACTCTATGTGAGCTGATTCACATAGATTTAAAAGAAAGTAGAACTATTATTATCATCACTGACGTAGGAAGAATATCACACAAATAATGGAAATTTCATACATACAGTGCATGTCCCAGCATGTGTATAAACACAGGGTAGTAATTTTTTTTCCTTAATTATTTAGGTCTCTGAAATTCATGTGCATGTTTTCAGAATGGTGATAAACCTGAAATGGGTCATTTATCCTCGGCACACTTGTACATAGGCATGTTTCAGTAGTAGGGAAAAGGATTGCAGAGTGTCTTCTCCTTCCCCAACCTGCTCCTCCTCCAAGGCAGTGACGCTTCTCCCAGCATCAGTGGTGCCTGTGGGTGTTTGAACTCTAGAAGGAAAGACGGCTTCATCCTTTTGATGAACAATCTCCAGAAGCCATATGGTCCTGCATGATGAGATCTAAAGATGAGAATGGTGTTTTGAGAGCAGCAGCCGGGTAATGAAACACAAATTATAAACTCAGACTTGGGTCTAGAGCACTAGAGCAGTAATCCATGGTACTGCATTTAATGCAGCCTTAGGTCTTGAGTTATCCAGCACAGTGTCAGAGAGCCAGGAGTTTAAACTTAGCATTGGTAAGTGAAGGTAACCCACTGGTGAGGACAAGAGCACTACAGACTTTTTGGTACCTACATCTAACAGTTTTAATTGCTAACACAAAACTACATTTGATTTGTAGTTGAGTGGGGCATGGTACTAGTCAGAGAGAACCATAATTAAGTTAGTAGCAGTTTAAAAACAGACCCTGAATGAACTGTTCCAAACTTAGTAAGTGTTTGAGACGCTGTCTCAATTGTGCTGTTTTCCCTTATTTTTACTTTCAAGGCAATTCATAAACAAAACAGATAGATAAGGTCACTCTACTAGGATGAGAGCATCTGTTATTTGAGGACAAAACTCTTCTCTGCTGTCTTTAAATCAGAATCAACAGGAGCTTAAAGTCACGCATATGTATGAGCAGTATGTTGATTTGAAATAATAATGAGAATTCCATCATTTAAGGCCTGTAAGTTTTTAAATATAACTTCAGATGTAATTTCAAGTAGCAAATTACTTCTCAATGTTCAGTGACACACAGAAGAGCAACCAAAAATAGAATAAACATACTTGTGATTTGCATAAAATTCATACTAATAAAGAATGTGCTCTGGTTAGAAAGATAAAAAACAAAAATCCAGCGAGAGCAGTGTGAATTATTTCCAGTTGGAGACACTGGATATTTTAAAGAAATGCTAAATGTACTACTGAACAAGTACTGTAGAGTTAAAAAACTGGTGAAATATTGCTGTTTGAGGTCTGAACTTTTCAAGCATCAAGAAGGCTTTGCCAAAGTACCTATTGACAAAGAGCAACCAAGGGATTACTTAAAAAAAAGGGAACAGAAGCAAATTTGTCATTCCAAACAATCTGTATCTTAAGGGAAATGGAAAATAAACTCATACAAATGCTTGGCAGTGTAGTTTTTAAAAATTATGACAATCAAGTTGATATGGGAATATATCAGAGAGAAAAATGTAGTATTGACTCTGTCCCAAAGATTTTAAGCAAAGACTTCTGTCTATTGATATCCTAGTTTAATCCCTAGTTCTTCCAATGATGTCTATAATGTTCTCAGCTGTAACTTTATAAATCATATAACAAAATCATCTTCTTGCAACCTACTGGACAATTCTAGTATGACATATTTTATATTTAGGATTAATTTGATGCTTCAATCTATGATTTTTTTCATATAATTTTCATATTAATTGTTAGTGTTGAGTTATAAACACTTTCTCTTGTTCCTTTGACAGTTCAACAGCTCACCATGCACACAGCATGTATTACTCATTATTACCTGTGGCTCATTCAGTAACATGATAGTTCATAGCACAGGAAAAACTCAAAGCTGGAGACACCCAGGGCTCAATTCTGAAAGACACTGAGTAGTCTGGCTCTTGTCCAGTAAAGCACTAAAGCACATATCTACAGATTGGATAGTTGATTCTTTTGTCAAGAGGTGCATGAAATAAAGCACTAAGGCTTTTGCTGATGGAACTCCAGGGTAGTCAGGACCACCTGTTTCTGATGATGCCGTATGTTTGCTGGCAAAGTTGATTGCAGGAACAGACCTGCTTCTAATACCAGTTTTTTACTTAATTTTATTCATTTGTGAGTAAGAAATCTTCTTCATGGTTGTTTTGAAGAATGCTGGCTGGGATGTAGCACCAAGGTATCCTTTCCTTATTCTCAGGATGTTGACATTGACGTGAACCCACATATAGCTATGCCTTCTACCATCATTCCCTCTCTTTTTCCATTCTCTCTTCCTCTTTTCCACCAAAGCTATTATTGATGTAAAAAAAAAATAAAAAATCTCTCTTCCAGTGAAATTACTATTCACTACACAAAGAAAAAGATTTACTACTTTAATTTTAAATGCTGTCCCTGAATGTTTTCACAGATGAGAAACTGAAATGATGTAGTGTGTACCTAATAAAGTCTCTTTAAACTGAGAATCACAAAGAGATTTAGAGAAAACAAATCTCATGCCCTCAACTCTAATAGAATACTTGTACTTTTACAACTAAATGAAGTTTTTTTGAATATAGTTTTCTATTACAGAGAGGTAAAGGGAAAAAAATATGCATCCTATCCAGGCTGGACATGTTTGTAGAACAACTTATCTTACAAAAGCATGTTCTCCTTTTCTTAGCTGACTAAAGGAAACAAGAAGAATAAGTATCATTTTAATTAAGAAACATCAACTCCATTCTCTCTTTCTCTTCTCTTCTCTTCTCTTCTCTTCTCTTCTCTTCTCTTCTCTTCTCTTCTCTTCTCTTCTCTTCTCTTCTCTNGACACCAACAGAGGCTATTAGATATCTAAAAAATCTTGATAAAAAGTTTTTGCCATCCTTGCAATGTTTGAAGTGTCTTTTTTTTAAAAATTGTATTTAGAAAGAGGAACAAAATGGAGAGGATTAATAACTGTGACGTACAATGATGAGGAAGCACATGGTCACTTATCAAGATATTTTTGCTGTCAGTCTTGGGCCTTGCCACAGGAAACCTCACTCAACCCAAGGACTTTTTAAGAAAATCCTCCAACTAATCACAGAGAAAGTTTTTTGAGAAGTGGCTTGTAATTGTCATGCAGCTGTCAGGAGTAAGTAGGCCAATAGGAAGGACAGCCACCATATTTCCATGGGACATCCCAATATTGAAGAGCCTGGATGGCTCAGAGATGCTATTCAGTACACACACATTCCTTTAGGTGCCACTTGCCTTTTTCCTTTGTGTCTCACTCCAAATTTTCTACCTCTGTGAAGGATAATGGGAAGGATTTTCACTAGGCAGAATGAGGAATAAATGGGTAGGGTGCACTGGTAAGAACGGCATAGAAAGGCTGTGTAGAATTTTATCTGGAGATAGAAACAGTTTCCAGTCATCCTGAAGTATGTGCCAAAAGACCTTAGAGAGGATCTGAACTTTCTCCTCTGAGCTCAAAATACAATCTGGAAGCACCTCGTCTAACTTTGCTGGTCCTCATTATCACAAAGAATCAATCTATCATAATGTCATGTGAGTGTTGCATATAAAGGACTTATCAAATTGTTATATTTGGGATCCAGATTCTTTTTCTTTTTAGAACATGTAATTAAAGTGCTTGGAATAAGGTATTGCCAATTACCACAAAAAACTATGCACTTACTAATTTTTTTTCTTCTTTACTTTTTTTTCGCTTTCTTGCACTTTTACCTCTTCCATGGAAGGAGTACCACATTCTGACAGACGCCAAAGGAATAATTCAGCTATGTTTGGGACTGCCTTCATTCTAAGTCACAGCACACTGCTAAATCCATCATTAGAGCTGAAGCATCCCAGATTTGGTCCAGAACACTCATCATCTTTGACTCTGACCTGTAAAAGCATTTAAACATATGTATGACCTTTAGCTTGTACTTGCCCTGTTCTGAGTGAGACACTAAGGTACAAATGGTAAAAAAGCATTGATGATTAAGCGTGCACATCACTGTTTTGCTGGGTGAAGGAACAAATGCCTTCCCTTAAACTATTTATATAAGAGGCCCCAATCCTGTAGGTTTGCAGCCTGTGCTCTGGCTTTCAGTTGCAGTTGTTTCCATATCCAAATGCCTTTCAAATTCAGTTCTGCTCTCAGGGCTAAAATGAACCCTCATAAGAATACAGTAATTAAACACAATTACAAAGATGTGCACATTCCATGCTGAACAACCATAGGCTACTTTCCAAGAATCTTTTTTTTTTTTTGCTTTCCTCATAATCTATAATTTTCCTGGATTCTTATTTACGCCCCTCAGCTACCAAACCAGTTTTGTGCCAACCCAGGAAATTCTTTGTAATTTTGTTGCTGTTGCAGACTCCCACTACACTTCTCTGACAAAAGAAAAAATACAAACCCAGCAAGGTGAAAAGATCCAATAATCTGTAGAACCCCAGCTTCCACTGGCTTTGTCAGCTTTTAGTCATGGCAGAATTTATATAAGAGCATAAGCAGAAAAAAAAAAAAAAAAAAAAAAAAA
>VWYO01017645.1:304950-317049 GCA_013400275.1 Rhadina sibilatrix | reverse complement strand
AAAAAAAAAAGTTTAGTGGAATTGCTCCCTGCCCATACTGAAGTTTGTCATTAATTTGTGGGGGTTAATCTTATGAAATAAAGGCCACATTTGAATTGTCAACATTTGGAGATGCTGGTCTCTAGATCACCTGTGCTTCAAACATCTTTCTAAAATATTTTTTGAAATATGTCTGTGTTCTTTATATAGAAATTCATTGCCAAACCTGAAAGTGAGTTGAACAATATGTAGAGTTTTTACAAAAAATATGTTATTTTCATGTCAAATCCTTTAACGCCATCTGGTAAAATAGTTTTCAAAATACATATATTTTGTGATTTTTTGTTATCTCCTGCTGTATGTAGCTCTTTTCACCTGTTGTCAGGTGGCATCAAGTACTAGCCCTCTTAAGTAGCCATGCAAAGAGAAGACAGATATTACTAACACTATATGGTGTGTACCAAATGTAAGCATAGAAAGGTCTAAATCTTGTCAGTCATTTCAGAACTTTGGAATATTTATTGAAAAAAGCAGTTATGGTGGAAAACTTCCACTGCTATTAGATGAATGGACATTTTAGTTTGTGGCTAGAAAGAAGTTGTTTTTATAGAGGTACTGGATTTTAGGTCTTCAATTGTTAAGGTGCTTGGCCTACTTATCCCAGGTAAGAATGAAGCTCTGAGGCATTTGTTCTAAGTCTTCAAATGAGGGATGATCTGGGGAATGAATTTATTATAGAACAATGAAAATATATAATAATATATACTTTAACTGAGGGTCTGTATTTATAGACTACATATTTATTTATTCATACCATATATTTAAAATAAGGCACTATGAGAAGTAATCTAGTTTTCTTGTCCCCCAAAAATGGCCAATGGATAGACAGAATTCTCCAAAGAGAAATTTAGGACATTCTGCTGGGATTCTGTACTGAAGCATTCTCTCAAGGAGCTCTTTTCCCCACACTGGTTAGACAGGCTGCTCAGAGAGACAGAACAAACAGCAAAATAAGATGCATGAAATTATGTGATGAAACTATCCCCTGCCAGTCCTAATTCTAATGCATCAAGGCTCAGGAGAATATTGCACATCACAGTGGTGCAAGGGAGAAAATAAGAATAAATGCTCACAGGCATCTATGAACCACTCACCAAAATTTTATAAAGGAGTGAGAGAAAAGGGAAGAAAAACATCAATTGTTTCTGCTTTCTATTAATGGGAACTTTGAAATATTTTGTTTGACAGAGATTCAAAAAAATTATTTTTGGGGATGATTCTCATGGGCTCATTGTCAGCTGTGCTCTTTCTTTGGTTTTGTTTTTGTTTTGGCTTTTTTTCTTTTTAATTACAATGTCATCTTAATTCAACCCCATAAATGCCACTATTAACTAGATCTCAGGACCTCACACTCAGATTTGCTCACGTGAGGCCCAAAAATGGGAGAAGTAAGTAATACCAGATCAGGGCTGTAGAGCACAGCACTGTTTGGGATAGGCTGTCACCCGCTGATCACTGACTGGTGTCCAAGTCCAGAAGCACAGATGTGCATACCAAACATGGGGAGAGAAATCAGAACCAGAAGAGAAAGGAAAAACGAAACAAAAATAAAACACAATAATAATAAAAAGAAGGAAAACGTACTACATCTCCTCATGGGGAATCAGAAATTCCTGTACTTCTAAGATTACATTAGATTATTACATTTTCTGCTTTCTAGAAGTTTTACTACTTGCTCTTGTCATTTCATGCTGTATAGGAGAGTGCATGGCTGCAGAGTTTAAATACTAGTGCCTGACTTTTTACTGGAGTGCACTGTGACTACTTAATCCAAGCATCCTATGCAATGACAATAGATTGTAAAAACTAAATTTAATATAATACAAATTGCGTCTTGCATCTCTGAATATGTTGATAGAGACTGTAAGATTGCTAAAGTATTTTTGGAAAATGAAAATTGATCTGGAGATTCAGGAAAGGAAATCAAATCTATTTACTTATAGGCCTCACTTGGTTATGACAAAATATTTAAATCATAATTCTGAAAGGAAATTTCCAGAAAAGCTCCTCAGCAAAACCAAACACTGAGGTGTGGCCTCTGGCTTTGAATCACTAAGAACTTTGTCTCCTCTGCTCACATCATGTGCTTCCAGCAAAAACTTTACTGAAACCATCAAGATTTTATTGGTAGGAATAAAAGTAGCTCTTTACTTCAGCCGTTTTTGTAGATACCCAGATGGACCATTATTTCCTTAGTCTTCATTTATCATTGATTAGTCTTCCAAAACCTCTGCCTGTGAATGACATCAATGAAAGTCATCTCTAATACATGATCTTATACATATTTTCATTTAATCGATATATATAAGTAATCCTACTGACTTCAGGGAAATTATCCACACAAGACTGTAAGCATATGTATGTCTCAATAATGAGGGACTATGGAGGAAATTAAAAAAAAAAATCAAACATTTTGGTATGAATGAAATAATATCTGAGCTATTTTTATCTGGTTGGAACCTCTGTAACAAAAAGAAAGAAAGAGAAAATTGTTTTTGCAGAGATTCTTAGCATAAACATAGCAATCCTACAGATATGCTGCAATAGGTAATGTCAGACTTCCAAAAATAAAAATGTCAAAAATAATTCACTTGCTAAATTTGCTGTACCACATCTTTTCATCAAGAAGAGACTCTTGCATGCTCCCAGAAAAGGTATTAAGGAGCAGTAAGACCTTAAATCATTACAGACAGTCAATATATTGATAAATAAACCTGACTTAACAAAATGTTTATATTTATCTTTACATTAATTTGCTTCACTAAAAGGTGTTATATATATAATCAAAATCATGTTTTTTCCAAATTTTTTATTGTGGGGGTTGTTTTTCTTTCTTCAGTTAAAAAACATCCAAAAGCACAAGTTTCTTGGAACACTCAGGACTGAAAATTATCTCAACATTTATTATTAAATGCAGGGAGTACAATTCTTTTACTTAAACAGACACCAAAATAGACAATGTCATAAAATTGCAAAAGATAGATGAGAAGATTACAAAAAAACTGATGTATAAATAGATATTTATACACCATTTGGGGTCAGCTCAACATTACAATGTTTTCCAAAAATTTAAAATTGCTCACAGGCAATAAATCAGGGTAAGAAAAAGGGAATTTAGTTAGGTTTTACTAAGCAAAATATTTTTTTGTATCTTCTCAACAAGCTCAAGTACAACAATATGAAAATCAAAGTATTTTCTGTTAAGAATACAAGTGCAAAGACCATCATGATTTTTCAATGGCTTATAAAGAATAAATTTTTTTCAAACTTTGAAATTTTTTTCAAACATTTTTAAGCTTTTTTTTTTTTTTAAACTTTGAATAAAAACAGTAAGATTTCATTAATGGCAGGAATAATAAATTCCGTTAAAAACTACTAAAGATTGTAACTGACTCTGATGTGATGGTAGTACATGATAACATAGCTGAACAGATAAAAGGTAGAACAGCTAAGTGATAACACTCTTTTGGAATATGAAATCAAAGTATTGAATAACAATCTTACCTCTTTTGTTCAGCCTTCAGTCACTTATTCACAATCTATGAGTTGTTTTAAAAGCAGAGCATCCTTGATAATTTAGAATACTTCACCACTGCAATTGTTACAATTTATTTATCTATTTGGAAAAACAAAAATTAGTTTTGGATGTTAAAGCAATAAATAATGAATAAACAAATATAATTTTATTGAAACATAGTATCTGAAGACAAATGACTCAACTGTTATTTATGCCTAATAAATTAAGCAGGAAGAAAAGATAAAATAGCCCTAGTTTACAGTTTGGGAGTTTTTGTTTGTTGGTTTGTTTGCTTTTGTTTAGTTTTGTATATTTAATTTTTAAAACTTAAGGGTAACATTTTCATTCTTCCGCTTTGTTTCTCCTGTTCTATTTCATTCCAAGGATGCTTGCCTCTGCATTGACACCCATTTTAGGGCCTTGCAACCCTTTGAGAGTGGGGTATCACACTGTAATTTTCTCTTTCAAACAAGAATTAATATGCAGTTGTGTTTTCAGGGGAATGAACAGGCGCTGCCACTTGCAGTGACAAGGTGTTACTGTTCTGCTGCTCTTTGGTATCTTCCCCCTGTGTGAGGCTGGAGCCCCTCCAGGTTACAATTCTCTGCTAAACCTGCTACATGCCTGCCTGCCTGTACCAGTCTTGTTTAAAATATCTTTTCTCTAAGCAGCAACTTAGTAAAGACCTGTCTCAGCCACAAAAATTCTCGCTTCAGGGCATAAGCATTCTATCTCAATGCACATGCATAATCTTGCAGCATTATGAAATGAAAAAGGAAAGTAGTAGATTCCAGTCTTTCTTATTTGAAATATGATACAATATATCATAAATAAACCTTTTGATTATGTTCTATTTTCTGCCAAATTTAATATTTTATAACATTTTATAAATTATTACTCCAATGTAATAGAGTCTTAAATCCATTATTCTCACATTTCCCTATACTTTCTGGGCCAAAAACCAGAATAAACCTTGTGCTGAATCATTCAAGTGCTGCATAGGTATTGTCAGGCATTTTCATGATGGGACTTCAAGTCAGCCAAAGTTTTGAGCTGAAACTTCAAATTTTGTTTTTGAAGTGAGTGCTCTAAAGAGCTGAAACTAATGTCATTTTCAGCAGTCCCACTTTCCTCCAGTCTTACTTTCCAAGCTATTGACTTTCCAGCAGTTTTCATCCGAACCAAATTGTACAGAGTTTGTTTTGGTTCCTTTTCAATATTTCCTTCTTTCATCTCAAGATATAAGTCTCTGCTCTTTTTGTCTTTCTCTTCCTGCCAGGCTTGTTTCATGTTTTCTGCCTCATTTAGACAAAGCAAATGGACTGACTTCTGCTCTGCTGCCAGTCTCTGTACTCTAAATTGTTGTATACTCTATTCGGTACATTGGTTATTATTTAACAAATAAAACAATTATATTATTCATCTCAATCTAGACTGATGTAAATTTTACCTTTTTTTCCTATGTAAATCTGATACAAATTTTCACACAGAAAATTCAGCCTTCTACTCCAAGTCCAATCTCATAAATCTGGTCTACACTTCTATAATCCTAGGGCAAGATTTCCAAGTCATATCCAGTCCAATCTCTTAGGAAGCCAGCCAACTAATCTGAGAAGACAACAAAGCAGGAATAAAATGTAAAATATGAAATCACTCATTTATGCAAAAAAAAATCACTCAATTATGCAATAATAGGGCTTTCAATACTCAGTGAAATTTATTTGCAAAAGATTATTCTAATAAAAAAATACTAATATTAGCTTGTCTCTTGAAAAGATAACTCTACCTCTTTACCCATATTATATTACTTTTCAGATCAGATCACTATGAACTTGTCTTATTGCAACTTACTTGCAACTGCAATTACATGTTGGTTTGGTACAATTTTTTTCACAGTAAGTTTTTTAGCATAAAATCAGATAAAACAGAAACTTTTAACTAGTTATATTTGAGGAAAAAAAATTGGCCACACCAGTAGTAAGAGCAAAGGTGGCAGGAATGTAGTAATGTAGCTTATTGTTAACCAACTTATTTAAATTAGCAAATTCCAGGACATGCTGGAGGAAATTCCTCTTAAATTTAACACTTTGCTTACAAAATGAAAGCTAAGGACTTGCATCAGTAGTTGTATTTTAATCAACCTTTGCATGAAAATATACATGAAAAATATTTTAAATTTACAGCAACTCTGTATTTCAATGGCATACTTTCCTCCTCACTCTGTTAATGAGAAAAGAGAGGTGCATTCTATGCAAGGCAGAAAGAATGAAAACACTCCATGACTTAAGATGGCATCAAGCTAATCTTGGCAGAGCTAGTGATTCTGAGAACAAAAACACAACAGCTTTTCTTCTATTAAATTCAAACTGTGCTCTTCACTGTAAAGCAAGAAAGATAAAGAAACAGGTTCAAGCATTAAAGGTTTACTGCCATGAAAAGTTACCTAGTGTACTGTTTTCTCTGTGATAGAATAAAAGCACCAGTGTATCAGACCACAGTACATCAGACCACAAAGCATGAGTTGGTTGAGACACTGGTGAGTCACAGCACAAGGGTTTTGTCAGAACAAAACAAAACTGTTCAATTACCCAAGATGCACACAGAAACCTGTGTATTTTTCATAAGAATAAACATTATTGAATCTTCAGTCAAGATAGGCAAATAGTTAAAATGTTTCTGGCAGTATTCAGGTGACATTTTAAATGAATTCTCTGGTTATGTTACACTGGGGTGTTTTTTTCTGTCACCAAGCTTTCTGTCACAAGCAGACAATGAAACTGAAGTTCAAATCACAACAGTTTTTCCTAAGTGAACCAAAGTATTTAGTGCATATGAATATTGA
Organism: Rhadina sibilatrix; assembly: GCA_013400275.1. Lineage (NCBI taxonomy): Eukaryota > Metazoa > Chordata > Aves > Passeriformes > Phylloscopidae > Rhadina > Rhadina sibilatrix. The sequence goes on along the minus strand of VWYO01017645.1, from coordinate 310,651 downwards.
GCTAAGACATTTCGTAGTTTTTGAAGTGTTGCAGGAAAACTATGCTGTAGATATTCTCTAAGCAACCAACAGACTCACTTGTAAATAAGCACAATAAATGAGCAGTGTAAGAGATGTGCAAGTGTATTTATAAATAGTTGAAATACTACTAAACTGGAAGTATTATCTATAAGCAAATAAGGAGCCGAAGCAATTATGCAGAATCCCCTTGTAAAGTTGTAAATGTTCGGTATGAAGAAAGAAGCAACTGGATATGTAATTGCTGCCATTTTTCCTGATTCCTGAATCTTACAGAAAAATATCAAACTAACAGATATTTCAGAAGTTCTTTTATACTAGGTTTGCAACAGACTTTCAAAAAGCCCAAAGCTTATTTAAATCAATTTGGATTTCTTCATATTCCATGTTTCAGAAATAAATACCTAGACAATCTGCAATGAAGACTTTACAGAGATATTTAGCTTAGATCTTACTGGTGATCTTTTTAAGTAAACAGCTATATTAATAGGTGCAGCTGAACAAAACTTTCATAATGGCATTCTAAACTTCATTATGGAAGTGGATCTGTAGAGGGGATAAAACTGATTCACCTCAGACTGATATAGGATCATCAGCTGCCCCATATCACCTCATTTTTAAATGAAGATCTTCCTGCAGTGCCTCATTCCTTAGCACACACATCACTGACCTCTTTGTATATTCCCAAATCCAAGGTTTTGAATTTTCAGAGTACCATAGCAACAAAGCTTTCCTACATCCTTCTTCTTGCACATCTACTGGGATTTAACCTCTCCCTACCTTTTTAACCACTTATTAACACCACAAAACTAAGATAGAAAATCTTTTTTCTATGTCCATTCTAACAAGAAGATATATAAAAACACCTGCAATATTTTTCCTGGCTTATTGATGAGATACTTGTTTCTAGAGAAAATTTTGGATGTCTGGAAGTATTTTTTGTGATAAGAGAACAGTGGAGTGACATTAAACATTGTGAAAGGATGAACAGAATACCCCCATGGTAATGTTCATATTTATTTGAGCAACAAAATAACTCAGTCTTTACATTTTTATTTCTTGACATTTAGGCCTGTATTAAAAGACTAAATAAGAGAAACCAGAATTAAATTTACAGGTAACCTTCATCAATCTGAACATTTACCTGTCTCTTTCTTTCTTTAAGCTGGTTTAGATTTAAAGCATTTGAGTAGGATATTTTCGTCTTTCTAAGCATTTGCAGCAAACAGGAAGAAGAAGTATAAATCTTTGTATGGTTCTGTGGATACTATCTCAAAAGAATCAATAATGCAGATGTTTTATTTGAAGATTCCTACAAACAAAATCTAGTTTTCTGCAATACTGTCTTATCTTGATTATTATGTAGACTACTTTCTTCCACAAATCTGTTTCCTATCACAGTAATGGAGCACGATACATGATTTGAAAAACTAATATGTTAAAACTGTAAAAACCTAATAAAAAGCTCTTTTCTCAGTCCAAAAATCTTCCAGTGTATGTCACAATTCAAAAAGGGACAAATAAAAATCTGGACAGTTTGTCTGAAGCCTCATGAATAACAGACTAAACAACCTCCATGTCAAGCCTAACGTGTTTTTACCTTGCTTTAAATATATATATATACAGTGAGATAAATGGACCATAAAAATCTTTGCTTCAGATTTTTATTTTCTTGAAAATTACAGTGAAAACTTTTTTATTTTGTAGTCCTTTGATTATTGGCCAAATAAACAAGAGGCTGAATTCAAAGAATAAGAGCAGAGTTGATCAGTCCTTAATGACGTCAGCAGCTGTGAAACGTTAACCCCACAGGTGGATACTGGAACCCAGGTCCAGTATTTCTTAACCAACAGATGAATCATTTCTGGATGGGTTTTTTTCTGTCTTGCTTAACATTTAAAGGGATATTAAAGACTGAAGCACATATTTCTTTACCCACCTTGAAATGGTTATGAAAAGTAAGGTAGGGAAATATTCTCTGTGGATCCATGCAAAGAGGAAGAGGTCTGGCAGAATACAGGGAGATCAAATAAACTTTTGTTTTGAAAGGTGGAAGGCTGAGCTGGGTCATCTCCTGGTGAATGAGTTCCTTTGGAGTGGACCTACTAGTTATATAAAGACCACCTCCCACTGCGGGAATTTGGAGAGGTAAAAAGTACCACACCATAATTTCACAATTTTGGTGATGGTCACATTCTGGGACATATATCTTGTGCTTGTGCTCTCCTATACAGTATTTGTTACCTACCATGTCTCATTTTCAAAGGATTACTTATTTTAATGCTTTATTAAATGAGGTACAGTCTCTCTTGATAAAAGTTCTTAACCAATAAAAATGGTGCCTTTAGGTAAAGAATGATGCAGGTGAGTGTATATGCCAATACTGGTTTTAGAAAGAAATATGAATCATATTTGATTTTAAATTAAAAAAAATACTTAAACAAGCAAGAATACAATATGTTAACCACATGATTAGCAATGGTCATCTGAAAAAGGGTGAGGACTTCTTAATGACTACAAGTTACCAGGGCTATGGCTTTACATTCCAGCTGAGATAGCATTTCCAGAAGGGAATGTTGTCTCCTGCCATGCTGGAATTGTCTTCTATCAGCAGTTTCATAGAGATAAGAGTGACACCTAGTGAATCATTAACACTTCCAACATTTTTTCTGGGGATGAAAATGGTGGGGAAGCAACCCTTATTAATCTCTCAACCAATACTTAGATAATCCTGTTTAATATCTGATGAGATTTCAGCCTTAAATAGTTTAACAGTATTACATGACAAGATTAAATATTAAAGAATTATATTAAGTGTGCCTGATGTGTCTAATTTTTTAATTTTGGTAATGCACCTGGTAAAAGGGTCTAATAAATTACAAGGCTTCTCTGACAAAATAGAAACTCTTCATTCCTTTCAAATAACAGTTTGATATAAAGTGAAAGACCCAAATTTTTTTCTTTTTCACATCATTCTCACCTTATTCAACAATTAAAAAAACTAAATCCCTTAGGTCTTACTAAACATTTAGGTTATCTTTATTTTCATGAAACTATAATCAACACATTCTTACCATGGAAGACAATGAAGGGGATATTTCAGTCCATGCTAGTTCAGATAATTTAGAAATTATTCTTTGGTAAGGCTGACCGAAAAGTGACTGCAGCTCTTCTTCCATTTAAACAGACTTTATACATTGTTTCATGAGTCTAGAAGTGCTTTAAAGTTTAAATGAACACAGAGTTCCTTTGCTATTAGTCCAACATCATCAAAAAGTGTTGGCACTGAAATACTTTTAATGTAATTCAGTTTCTTTTACTTCTTTGATGTTCAAAGAAAATGAGGAAGCCAAAATCTATACATGGGCCAGAATGGTATCCCGTAGTTTCCATATCTACTGATTTTTAGCACTCAAAGATGGATGGATTTTATTGCAAGTATATATCTCTTTTTCCAAGGCAATAAAGTTGTCTAACAGGTCACAACAGAGAACAGTATAACTTTATTAATTCATGTTATGAGGAAAGTAAATTTTCCAACTTTTTAAATCAAAGTCATGCTTTAGTTGTAGTTCTGTGAAGACTGTCACTTAAAAAAATAGTACAGTTATCAGAATAAAATACTGCAGTCTTCCAGCAATCTATGTGTTCAGCTTATGATGATGTTGTAATTGCATGTCAAATTCAGCAAAAGCAATAGATTTCCACAGTGTGCCAGATACCAGCAAGTCAGGACACTACACCTATTGTAAAGCAGAACTTGCAATCAGGAGATAGTTTTGTGACACAAATTAAAAATTACCTATCAGTACAGACTGATGTTTATAATTTATATCAGTTTAAATCTGTGATTCAGTTTTATTATAATTCATTATATGCTGACTTGGATAACCTCCAAGTGCAATTTTCAAGGCCCATTGCAATAAAAAATTCTGGTTAAATTTGTATGAACTTTAGTAAAAACAAAGCAGGAAATTTTTCTGGAAACAATTGTTAGGATGCTGCATGTCCACCCTAGTTGAGTGTCCAGGCAATCTTAGATACCAGTGATAGCTCTCCTTCTGCCACTTTTTCAAGAATCTTTAGGTCCAGGGAGGGAATAGCCATGTATCACTGCCTTTTTCCACCTCAAATACTGATAATACTCCATCTTCAGAGTTACAAAATGAGAGGTTACAAAACCTCTTACCCCCCAAAAGAGAGAAGGCTTTTGATTCTGTCCAGCATCAGTGAGGACTTCTTAATGACAGGAGTTTAAAACTGTAGTTAGTGTCCAAAAGACTCTGTATTGTATATCCAGGTTTCCCCAGGTCTGGAGCTGGTTTTGAGTCTTTCCATGTGTATGCTGATTTACATAAATGTTGTATCATAACATAGCCTCCAGCCCATTACAATACTCACTGCTTACAAAAAACCCCAGCCTCACCAAAGGAGAAAAAGGTTGACAGTAAACTTATAAATAAGTGTCTTGCTCAAAGATATCACAGTAAAAACATCAGTTCAACTCATTCAGAAACTGAAAAATAACACCCCAAAGAAATTTCCTATTAAGGTCTAAATGTTGAAACCTTCAGACACTTGTGAAATGTTATCACACAACTGGTATATATTCTTTTCAAAAGAGCCAAAAAATACCGAATTTTGTGTTTCAACAGGAGACTGCTGACTTTTTAACAGCGGTATTCAGTGGTATTCAGCTAATTCTTCCCTCTTTGTTTTCATGATGATACATTTATTTAAGCATCCACGGACTAGATCTCATGAAAATTTTGATATGTATTTTTTAGACTCCACTGTGTCTCTCTTTCAAGGACGTGGCACACCAGGACCAACAGTAATTGTTTGTAGACATATCTGCCTTCAGCCAAGCTCTGAGCACTGCAAAGCACGGCACCTTTGACACAGCATTGTGCAAACCCTGCTAACCTGCTTCTTCAACAGTCCTGCTTCCTGCCTCACCAGCAGAACTGGAGCATTTGCACTTGTCCACCAGGTATCTCACAGGTTCCAGGTCTGGGAAGCGTTTGGCCCTTTGTGCTGGAATAGTCCCACTCATGATAAGTAAGTGGGTAAGATATGCCTGAAATCCTGCACCCATTCTAGTACTTGGGTAAGGCAGAGGTAGAACACTTCCATGCTCTCCAATTTTAGAACCCAAAATCTGCTCTGGAAGGTAGAGACAACTGTTATGTGAAATACCAAGTAGTATTCACGGTTGTATTTTTTAAAAGTTAGTTTTAGATTCATAAATTCCATTGCATCTCTTATTCTTCAGACTTCTAGGTATTCTTTCTACATAATAATCTGACAGAAGAGGTTCTTCTCTTTGCGATTCTTGTCATCTGAAGTATCTGATTACTTCTAACAGTTTTGCAAATAAAAATTTGCCTGTTCAAATATTCTAAATACACATGAGCAAAGATAAACAAATTTTAAATTTTATATTTGTGTGGGTTTACTATACCTCTCATTAAAATAGTTTCAATATTTATTTATTCATAGTCTCAGAATCCTTATAAACTAGACAATCCGTTTTATGGATGAAAATCTTTGCTGCTATCAAACAAGATAGTTACTCACCTAAAAAGTTTTACAGACTTATGAATATGGTCTGGACATCTTGCCTTACAGCCAGGGTTTTCCTAGTGTCAAAAAAAAAAAAACAAAAAAAATTTAAAAAGCA
>VWYO01017645.1:282837-304939 GCA_013400275.1 Rhadina sibilatrix | reverse complement strand
AAAAAAAAAAAAAATCTAGAAAGTATATAAATTAATGCCTGGCAATATTTCCTCAGCTGTTGCATATTGCTGAATAACAAAGTAAATCAGAAGATAAAAGGCTTTCTATGAAACTGCAGGGGATGTCCAGATGATCTCTCACTGTTTCTGTCTTCATTTAGAAGAATTAGGAACATATCTGCAGAAATCACCACATCTTGTTGGGGACCTTATGTCCATGCTGTATTTGTTTCAGGATGCTTTACTTTGAACTGTATCCAGCCTGGTGCCATGCACTGAGGGTTCTCAGCAGCTGGTGTGCTTCAGATGTAATTTGGGAATGCACCTTCTGGCTTGTCTTACCCAAATGAAATTCAGTTTGTCTGATCTGAGTCATCCATGCAATAAGGACCAAAGCCCAGAAAATGGGAACAGCCAGGGTATTTTCTTTAGTGTGCTCCAGATTCTAGCAAAGATGCTGAAGAGGATATATCCTTTTTATTTGTTGTGCCAGTTAGGCACTATACCTGATGTGCTTTATAACAGCCTGACCTCGGAATGGCAAGAGGCTTTGGGAATTCCCTGTCTCTTCTCCACTAGCTACAAGACAGACAGCTCCTGGATTTTGAGCACCAAACTGTGTGACTCTGCACTGGTATTTTTGAACTCTACAGGACCTGCATTTTAATGTCTCCTTTCCACAGCAAAAGAAGTGTCAACCTGGCTTTCAGACTGTGTCCAGAAGGAGTTATATAGGCAGTTATCAAATGCTGGTTAAAACAACTGTTACAAAAAAATGCAACCAAATCAAGCCAAATATTTAATTAACATCTCCTATCTTTGATAAATGTGTTAGATTAAAAGGATTTTCTACCCTAACAAAACCCCCTCAAAAATGCAACACCACCAAAAATACAAAAAACCCAACCCAACCAAACCAAATGAATTTAAAACAAAACAAACAAACAAACAAAACACAAAACAAAACAAAACAAAAAAACCCACCCACACCAAAATTAATTAAACAAAATACCCAAACATATTCTCTGCCTCAAATCATCATTTTGGTGATTTGTAGGGCTTGAAAAAATAAAAAAATCAGGACATCTTAATTTTGAAACTTATTTCTGTTTTAATTTAAATGCACTTTAAAATAATTTTTTATTGCTTTGATTTTTCTTATCTTGCCATACCAGAAAATCAATACTTGAAATAGATATGTACATATGAATACATATTACTGGAAAATCACAACTTCAGTTTTAAATGCCATAACATTACAGATATAGAATACTGCAGTACTATGAATATTACTACAATATCTTAGAAAATATTAACAGAATAGGACTGATTTCTGAAAAAAATAGATGGCAAGCAGTAGCATTCTTGATTTATATAGAGCTTCTTATTTCTTTTAATATCACATCACATTCATGTCTGGATGTTCTAGATTTCTACCATGCCTTAGATATGAAAGATACATAAAAATATAGAAATATAGGAAAAACTGGAAAAAATATGGAAAAACTACAAATATAGGTTGGAGAAATACTTGCTGATTCTCCTGATTCCATCTGATCAGTCTGAGTCACACTGTGCAGTGTGAAATGCCTTTATTATGATAACCTCTGTTGTCCCAGACATCACGGAGAAAATAATGCAGGAATTTAGGATTCAGGATGCCTCACAGCAAGCTACTCAAAGAAATAATTTTTAATCAATAGAATAAAAAATTTAAAAAACCCACCAAAACACCAAACAAAAATTAAAATTCAAAAATTAAAATAAAATTAAATAAAAAAAACCAGAGGCTTAACACAAGTTATATACAGAAAAAGGAAATATTTCTATTAAGAAAAAGCAAATGAGAAGTCTATGAAGATATTGAAAGAGCGAAGCACTGTTCAGAGTGGAGTATACATAGTAACATCTGGTAGGTCTCTGCACACACTTAGAAGACAAACAAAATACTTCTTCTTTGGTCGAGTGATTAAGGGACTAAAGATCTGTGGATTTTCCTGCTGCACATGGACAATATCCTAGGAATGCACATGGGCATACAAATATGAAGGGAGTATAAGGAGCATGAGGTTTCCTCCAACCATATTTGCTCCTCCAACCAGACCCTCATACCCAGACTGCTGCGATGAAGACAGAAAGTGGAGTATTTTTTTGTCACCATGTAAGAGTGAATTAGGCAGTGGCATGTTCATTTAGTACTTTCATTTCTCCTAGAACAAATAAGAGATAACACAGAAATTTTCTGCAGCAAAAAGAAATCTCCCACATTTTATATTTTCTCTTTGCATAGATTAGTAGTGCTGCTTCATCCCTGTTTAAGAAGGCTAAGAAACTATAAACCAAGTAAGAACCTAGAATTCAACTCTTAGTACTTTTCCTTTTGCTCATCTGGTATAAAATTGCATAAGGAATAGGATGCTATTCTTGTCTAGATCTTGGGCAGGGACTCTTCACTCTGTCACCTAATGGTAATGGGCTACATTTTTTAGTTTTGTACTGGGTAGTGGAATCCTTGTGAAGCCCTTTAGGAAAAGTAGACATAAGGTAAAAGGTGACATAATCCAGTAAAATCATGATCTAACCAAGCTGAATAGAAAAAAATAACAGCAGAGTATGCAGATAACAAAATAAGTCAATAACCTCAGTGTTGGTCCTACAGTATTAACTCTCAACTATAGAGTCTGAGTTAGGTGTCAACTCTAAACAAAAATTAAAATTCAATTTGAACTAATAGCAGGAACTATGTGACAGGAACTTGTCCCACTCAGACTCCAGGAGTCTTACCTGACTCATGCAGAGAAAGATCTGCTCTTTGGGGGTAGGCTTGGGAAGTGGTAAAACAAAATGGATCTTTTTTATCACTATTTATATCACTCTTGAAATTTACTTGGGACTGTACAGTATGCTGTTATGACAGCCTCTGGCCAGGAAATCTTACAGTTAAACAGCATGAGCCTGAAAGAGTATATTCAATTATGCAAATAAACACAGAGTGGCTCAAAGGGCCAGATGGTGTGAATCAGCCAAATCTTATACACTTAAATGGTACTCAGGCAATTTACAGGAGTTAAGAATCTTCCCCAAGATTGGTTCAGATGGCAGGCTTTGCAGAACATCTGCATTTACAGATGTTTTGTGAGAAAGGGATGAGAAGTCACTGGGAGAATGCTGTCCAGGCACCCAAGGAAGAACAAAAGAAAGCATTAAAGGCAGAGGAAACAGAGTTCACATAGTGGAGAGGAGAAGCTCATGTAGTGTGATTAAGCATGCACTTACAGTGACAGTAACTTTAGATGAGCTAATACATCACAGATTTCTTGAGAAGTGGTAGTCTATTTCAGAATCTTTTAGAAGAAAAAAAAAATTGTCATATTTCCTACAGAAGATTTTGTTTGGTTTTGTTTCCCTGGAATGTAAACAAACTTTTATCTTCAAATGTTTGACTGCTGACATACTGCAGGGAAAATTAATAATAAAAGGGGCAAGCAACCAGACCTTTTTAAAAATTAAAACCAACACTTCTTCTTGGACATGTGGATGCTCTTTCTTTTTCTGTGTGAGGATGCTCCCTGCTATGCACTAATGCCATAAAGCACCCCAGTAGTTCACATGGGCCCCTCCTGGGTGTGGGCCCCCTGTTTTCTCACCTGCACTGTTGGCCACTGGCTGGAATGGTGCTCCTGGTGTCTGGCAGGGAGGAAGCCCTGCCCAGCCTACACAGCTTGAAATGGTGGTGGGGCCACCTCTGGCAGCACCAAGGTTTGACCACTGCTGTGGCCACTGCAAGGCCTCTCTCCACTGCTAAAAAAGTTGCAGACTTCCTTTATAACTCCTTTTCAAACTGACTTTTTTGTTTCCAAAGCCTCTTGGTAATTCCCTAGTTACTTTTTATTTTGGTGGGGTTTTGTTGTTGTTGTTGTTGTTTTGTTTGGCTTGTTTTGTTGTTGTTGTTGTTGTTGTTTGGGGGGGGAGTTGTTTGGTTTTTTTGTTTTTGTTTTTGTGGGTTTTTGTTTGTTTGTTTGTTTTTTGGTTTTTTGGGGTGTTTTTTTTGGTTTTTTTTTCAATTATCTTGTGCCAGTGTAGCCTGGGGGCAAACGCCCCATCAGTTTTGTACATTTCATTCACATGCACTGATATTCCCTAGTTAACACTGTTATCCCCTAAGCCAACATAATTTTTCCAAGCATAGGCTACACAAGGACCCTCCCAGACTCTTTCCAGGAAAACATCTTGGGACAGTTCATAGTCACCTGAATATAAGCTTCTAATGCAAGGCAGGATCAAAAGGACTCAGATGAATCTTAAATTAATAGGTAGTTACTGTGGAAACATAAAAAAGCTATTTTGCTTTTGGAGTAGTCCAGAAACCCGTATTCAGCTCTTCACTGCATTCCACTGCATTCCAAATTCAAGGAAAGTGTTGGAAAGACCACTGGGAGCTCAAATCTTAGTGAGAAGAATGACAATTGCATTGAAATGTATTACCTGAAGGTAGAGATGTGCAATTGCTTAGAGAAGGCTGATCTCAAAGTTTAAAGGTGTGTACAGGGGAAAAAGAAGTTCTAGGAAATAAGGACTTCAGTAGCAGGGAGCTGCAGCGAGACAAGTTGAAATTGGAGAAAAGGTAAATATTGAGGTAAATTTTACAGTCTCTCCTCTTTAATCTGTCTTTATCTTTTATAATCCAAATTTAAGTATCAAAATAAAACAAAACCCTGAGAACTAAAATAAACACACAAATTCCAGAACATTGTATATAAAATTGCATTCTTTGTTTTTTCAAGTCTTGATCATAAAATTTGGTAGTGGATAGATAGATAGATAGATAGATAGATAGATAGATAGAAAGAAAGTTTTCCATGGTAAAAATATATGCACATAGTAATTTAAATCACAGAAATAATTACCTTGTGATATGCAAGATCATATGTTACAGTTACAAGTGCCGGATGGAAAATGAAAATAAATTCTGCTGTGATAACAGCAGAAAAAAAATAAAATAAAGATTAAAAAAATCCTACTAAAAAAAAAGTTAAACTTTCGTGCCTCCTTTTTCTTAATAAATTTGAAAGCTGTTGTACTCAGCAGCATGTCACCCACAGACCTTAGAAAAGGAATTGTTGTTAATTAGGTATATAGCTGGTGAATAGGAGTGTAATTACTTTAGGCCTCCCACAAAAATCCCTGTAACTGAAAAAAATTAAGAGTTAAAAGAAGTTCAGAAGAAAATATAAAGAATTGATAAATAATTGGCATATGGGCTGATTCCGTTAAGAAGATATTAATATTAAAGAACTGGAATGCCTAGATTAATGTCACTCAATAGACAGCAAATGGAGGCGGCACTAGATACCTGTAGGTAGCAAAAAAGTAGTAGGAGGAAGAGAAGCACTTGCTTTTTGTTCTGAAATCAGCTCACTGAAGAACCTGGCTACAGGCCTGGCTGCTATCAAGCCTACATACCTCTTCAAGATCAAGAAAGACTACCCACCTCTCTTTCTGAAAGATTAAAGTTTGGAGTTTTTTATTTTTAAATATTATTTTGATTGGCTTCCACTTATTTTTCTCAATTCACTCATGAAATTATCTTCATACATTATTTTCATTTGTGGAGAATTGAGTTCTTTCTAACAGGTGATTGATGTGAACGAGGGATGCTGAGGCCCCTTAAGTAAAGAGCTGCTATGGGAGGTAGGCTGTAAATGGCAGTAACCATCCTTTTACTCTGCTGATTAAAGGATATGATTCTACTGAATACAGCCATGGTAATTCCACCTGTTCAAATCAGTAAGTATATGTTTTCTCAGACTCTTCATCCCTTGGATGTATTCTTACTTTCACAACACAGGAGTTTAATCTTCTCCTCTTCCATTCAAAATAAGGAAGAAAAATTGTGAAATATTTGCTAAGATTAAATCAGTCATTTCCCAGCCCACTTTATACTAATGTTAATTAAAAGTCTACCTTTGTCCCTAGCATGAGCAAGGAGGAAGATTAAAAATAATTAAAAAAACCAAACTAGCAATCAAATAAACTTGGAGTTTGAAATGTGGAGTTAAAAACAGCATTATGATTTAATAATTGTTGTATTCCTTTTCTAGTCAATATTTAGGCCGCAATAAAGGGCAATAACAGATACGCATGTAAGTACTCATAGAACTGAAACTGCTTGGCTATGGAGTGGAAGAAAAGGCACTGTGATTGAAAGAAAACTTGTCCAAGTGCCAGCCACATTATTAGTCAGCATATCTCAGAAGTTATAATATCTATAGGAGGGTTTCTATACTAGTTGGGGGGGTTTTTGTTTGTTTTGTGGTTGTTTTTTGTTGGTGGTGGTTTTTTGTTTTTGTTTTTTGTTTTTGTTTTTCCCTCAGGAACCTCTCTAGAATTCCACTCTTTAATGAATATGTTCCCTGATAACTCTGATTTTCAGCTCATGAGAAGTCCTCTCTGATACATGTAATATTCTCACTAAATTGTCAGTCTGTGCAAGAAAAAGTTCTATAGGGTCATGAAATTATTTTAAAATCACATAGAAGCTGGGAATAGTACCAAACATTATCAATGCTAAATTCTTACTTTTAAGACTCAATTTTTGTGTGCAAACCCAGAACTTGTTTCAGAACATCACTGCATATCTGTTTGGTTCTTTTCTTGGAGGAAAAATTACTTTCTCTCTTGTGGACAAATTTGTTCACAAGTGGGTGTAAAAATAAAACAGGAATCAATTTGAATATTTATTCTGGATTAAGGATAAAAATTGGGAGGGGGATGTGCAGGAAGGTGTAGAAGAGGTACCTTTGGTCATGTGAGGAGAGATAAAAACCAGAGGTCTTCACTTTCCAAGCTTGACAGGTGGAGTCTAGCCCTCTGTGTCTCTGTTTGTCTGTCTGTCTCTCCCTCTGTAATGGATGGTGTCCAACAACATGCCCAAGCCTGCTGTCAGTAAGTCCTGGTAAATCATATCGGTGCAGACAAAGTGCCATGTGAGTGGCTGCTTAATTAGCCAAGCAAAAGGAAGAGATTCACAACTATCTGCCTGGAAAGGCAATGCTTGCTCACTTTGATAAAAATACTGCAGCAAGTTAAACACACAGGAGAGAAAATTAATGTGCCTCAAGAACAATATTAGCACAACAAATACCAATAAGCCAATTTGGAAAGAAGCTAAAGATGAGACAAGCTTTCCAATAACCTTCAGAGAAGTATCTCTGCTCCAGAGTATCTACTCTTTTCAAGGTGATGCTTCCCATATTTATGCGTGGAATTACATGAAGCCTCTGACAACGGCAAACCAGACAAGATGCTGCCTAGTAGACACTGTGAGTCCTATAGAGAGCCTTTCTAGCAAAGGATTTTGATAGTAAATATAATAGGGGACTTGCTAGAATTAATTTTCATTAGCCTGTATAATAGTATGAAATTTAAGGTGGGGAAATGCATTTGCTTATTACATTAAAAATACAGCTGGATAAAGAAGTTCTGGGAGTTATCCACTGGATATATCAGAGTATACAAATGTATTGGATACATTGGAGTAGTCCATTTTTCAAGACTGATTTATGATCAAACAAAATTTCTTCCATTGCAAAAAGTTGTTCCTTTGAATTTCACATCAATCTCTATTTTTAATGTGTGTTTTTTTCTGCCTTGTCTGTTCTTTGTGTCTTGGTTACAGCACAGTTCTCTAGACTGCCAAAATGAACTGTTAAGCAGCCAGGACCTTAAAATAAGACACTGATATGAGTCAGCATAATTGTAGTAATGTAAACTGTATGCAATTTTATTCTAATTGTTCTTAATGGAAAATGAATGTAAAAAGATTAGATTTCATATAGCATTTTGATGACTATGACACAAATTTTGCATAAGTATGGATGTGGGATTCTGTTATGAAAAATTAGGGGTAACATCAGAGAAGACTGATATCACTTTAGGTGCTGCCTGTTAAAAAGAAAATAATAATGTGTTAAATAGGATTTATGAAAACAGATTGTGAGGCTTTCAAGTTAGGCAGTTTTCCAGAGGTGCAAAAAATAATGCCCCTCTTTATATCAAAGTAATCAGCTTTTGCACTTACAGAGAGTCCATTTACTGACTCTTGTAGGAATGAGTTGTTTTGCTGCTCAATTCAGCTAATTACTTTAAAGGAATAGATTAGCATAAAATAATCATTCTAATGCCTACTAGTTTGCTTGAGCTTTGGTAAACATGCAAACTTTCCATTAATAGAGAGTAAAATATATCATCATAGCATTAAAACAACTTCTTGACATCTCCAAAACAATAAAACAATGGTAGTAATGTAAAACTCTTTGAAGTCCTGATGAAACTTAGGTATAGTTTCAAACAGATAGCTGAGAATTGAAGATTATAATCTTTCATAGTTCAGAGTTAGATATAATAAGATATCATCTTCTCTGCATATTGGCATAGCAATGCCTCTGAGCAGAATCCTGACCCCTGAATTAAGTGTCCAGGACACTTTACATGAAGACAATCAGGAGAGATTGATTCTGGAAAATGGTGGCCCACAAATCTCATGCGCTGAGAGGGAAGCCTCAGAAAGTAAAGCTCTGGGAAATGCCAACTGTAGTTGAAATCTTGCCTTTTACAATGGAGGCTGAACTAAAGCAAAATGCTAATTCCTGATGGGAATCCTAAGCTTTGTTTTCCCACATCTCATTTTCATTCTTTACTCTTCAGGGCTGCCTCAACCAGAAACAGGGGTAGAAAGCAAATGATCAAAATGGATTTTTTTTTACTGGTTTCCTTGCAACAATTTGCAAGTTAGCATTCTGAGGCTCTAAACCCAAACAGAAGAATAACACTTTTCTTCCACCTGGCTTAGACACCATCTTGGAGATAATCAGTATTCTGCTGGAGGAGGCCTACAGCAACTAAACCTGAATGTCAGTGCTGTTTTGAGCTGGAGATCCAACTACATGACTTCTGCAGGTCCTTTTCAACCTAAATTACCATCTGATTCTCTGACCCTGGGAAAGGACATCCTGTAGACTATCCCTCAAGGTGGGGATCTGTGTAGAAGCTCTGGAATCGCTTATTTCAGTTCTACTCAAAGTGAGTCAAGTTAATGTCCTAGGTCACTCATTAATACAGAAAAAAACCCAAAACCAGAGGTAGTCTCAGGCGTCTCAAAAGAAGGCAGAAGAGAATGGAGGAAGGAAATGCCTTAGCAATCAGAGTCTGCAGATTTGGGGGTGGAGGAGTGAAGGTAATTACTTTGCTCTTGGAAGGGGCTTCTCTCACTTCTCCCACAGCTGCTGCCAGGGTATATATGCCAACTGGTCCCTCAGCTGTGGTAACAGCTTGCTTTTCCAGGATCCCAAATATCTACTCTTTGCCATGCATTTATGCAGCCATAACCTCCACCTTTGCTCAGAGCTAGCCACATGAAAACCAAGTCCACTCCAAAAATCAGCTTCAGATCTCTTCCCCTTTATTGCTACTGGGTCAAGATAAAGAAAGTGTGTAAATCCACTCACCAAAACACAGAGGGAAAGGATGCCTTTAGTACCAGAATGTGAGTTGTCCTACAAGTGAAGTTAAATCCAGGAAAGGAGAGAAGTACATGCTCATCCTACCCTGTCATGATACAACTCGATCCAAACTGTGTGAGAACGAGACAGAGCAAGACTTCTTCCCCAGGGTGGGTTGTGTTGACACCTTCCCTCTGGACAGTCTAGGCTTGCTCTCAGACCCCTGTCAGACAATAACTTCTGTGAATACTGCAACACTATATTTTTAGGTCTCAGCCCAATACCTTTGATTGCAGCCTAAATCCTAAATTCTCTAACCTCAAGCTGCTAGAGTAAGGGATCAAATCCAGTTTTTCACTTCAAATAAAAAAACTTTTCATTACTGAGAGCAAGCAATAGGATGTCTACTGTGTCCACGAGCTCTACTCTCAAGGCAGAGCCTCCACTGAGTGTGCTTGCTGTGCACTGTTCTGTCTGTTTTTCTCACGTGTGAATGCAAATTTAGACACCTACACAGCATTTGCAAAATCCTGATTATACACCTCCAGCATAAAATACTGTGCTCTCTAAAGAGCAGTCTTTGGTCCCTCAAATCATCCTTTTGAAGGGGAAACTGATGACCACCTCCGAAATCTTAAAATAGGCATGCTCAGGTCACAAAAGGGTTCTGTGGTTAAGAGCCCTTCCATGACTTATCCAAAATCCAGACTGCTAAAGTCAAGGGGAATGTAACATATAATTATTCCAGAAGGACAATAACAATGATGGCATAAAAGCTGTAAATACGCTCAATGCCTTTCTTATTCTGCCACAGTCACCTACTCTTTCAATATGAACACAACTCTGAAGTGCAACTTTTAGTGATTTACTAAAAATGGAGATTTTGGTGAAGTCTGCGTCACAGATGCTCTATTAATAACTTAAGAGTTTGAACTAGCAATTTCTTTTAATCATTCTAATGACATTTTAAACTTTCTGTTCTTCTTTGCGATAGTTTGACAACACTTTCCTGAGTGTTTCTGAAAGATTAGGTCCAATAAAAGGTATATTCAAAGGATTTTCAGCTTTAAATAGCCTTTGCAGATTCTCCCTCAGTCTCTCCAGATTTGTAATGGTTCGTGACATTAACTTTGCATCCCTTGGGTTTGTTTCTTCTTA
This sequence comes from Rhadina sibilatrix, assembly GCA_013400275.1. Classification (NCBI taxonomy): domain Eukaryota; kingdom Metazoa; phylum Chordata; class Aves; order Passeriformes; family Phylloscopidae; genus Rhadina; species Rhadina sibilatrix. The sequence continues at coordinate 294,281 of VWYO01017645.1, read as the reverse complement.
TGCATTCTAATATTTGCTTAGCTTGTACAAATAACTCTGTTACTTGCCTTGAAAATTCTTCATGCTAAATGAAATTGCCCTGCTGATTCTTTATTTCACATTAAAAGTTTTTTAAGAAATTATCACCTGGGCTAGCAAAAGTAACAAAGTTAACATAAAAGTAATCCCAAACCTTTCCAGAAGTTAGGGAGACTTGTTCATGTTTTGAGGGTTTTTTTTTATTTGTCATTAATGTACCTTGCAGAGCTTTCTGCTTTTAGGAAAGAGTCACAAGCAGACATACAAAGGAAATGATTCTGTCACTGAATTTTACAAGCTTATTAATTCAGGAGAAACAGAAACACAGGAAAAAGTCCTGTAAGACATGCAGGAAAATCTGCTTGACAAAGTTATTTTTTGTTTACTTTTTCTAAGCATAAAAATCAGATAATTAGGTACTTCATAGATTTTGAGCTTATGAAATTTAGCATGTCCTTATGACAGCTTTGCTTACTCTATTCTTTTTATTCAGAACACAAAAGTGCATGTTCCTCGCAGGCTCTAAGTGCTTTAGAAATCTGTTTCAACTACGTTTGTTTGCTGAATGTAAAAGTATATTCTGTAGCAGCAACAGTTATTCAGAAGACAAATTTTGAAGCTGTATAAACAAAAAGACAAAGATTATGAGAACATAATCAGTACATTAAAAGTACTGCTTTTCTTGAGTAATTTTTATTTTTTTTTTTCTTTCTGTGGTCAATATCAATTTTAGGTGAATCTGTATTCTGATGTGGCTTACCTTCCGGGCCCGTGACTAGACCTGATTGTTCTCACCCAGGCTTTGCAGTCCCTGCATGTTACCATCAACTGGGAGACAGTCAGACTGGCACAAAGGAGAAATGTAACCAGTTGGAAAGGCCATGAAACCAGTGCCTTATTGTAAACACTTTTTTTTTATCCTTTACACTTATTGATGATCTTTCAGCCTGACTGCTCTCCATCACGTTACATTATCACCAAAACTGACTCTCATGAATGACAGCTAGATAGAAGGAAAAAGTGTAGTGTTGTAAAAGGTATTACTGGATAACAAAAATAAAAGTTTTTACTAACTGGTGACTAGAAAAAAAAAAGTTTGTTTGTTTCTTTATTTTACATTTTAATTGATCGAAGTATTTTCTATGGTTCTGCAGACAGGGAAAGAGAGCAGCAAAAACAGACACCAGAAAGAGATTTATGTGATGCAATTATTTCTAAAATAGCTTTGGCTGAATTGGAGTAACAACAGGCTGGCTTTCCTGTAAAGAAAATGGAGACAACCCAAAAATGAAACAAGGATCTTTGGTGTCTGACAAGAGTAATTTTTATTGTTATCTTCCCTTGGTTTGCTTCTGGTTTATCTTTGCTTCTGGTTTTCATTCTGAAATGCTGTTTCTTTTGTTGTGGTGTTTTTTTGTTTTTGGTTGTTGTTTTTGGTTGGGTTTTTTTTTTATATCTTGCTGCATTTTTTTTTTGTCTGTCCCTCATTGATTAGCCTTTATTGATCATTCATGAGGCTGTTGTTTGCCCCCCCTCTCCCATTGGACACTTGAATTTTAAGGTTTTTATGTCTCAATAAAGTCTAGTTACTGAGTCTGTCTTTGGAATTTAAATATGATGTCTTGAAGGACCTCTGTTTAACATCAGTCTTGAGGACTGGGAATGTCTAATCCGGCTGCCAAGGTCCTAGGACTAATGTCTCTCTTCCAGACATATACCCTGAGGACACTCATTTTCCAGTAGTCCAGGCATGTAATTACTATGATTTACAATAAACTCTCCAAGGATACAGAGTAATTGAAGCCCATGAAAGCCAAGGGTCTCAACAATTCTCCTACTGTTTTTATGACTACAGCCAGAACAAAAATACAGAGGAGAAAAACTACGCACTTTCCCCTTCTGTATATTCTTTACTATCAGAATTGTATGCGGCTTTGTCAAGAGGTCTTTTGAGATGTATGGGATCACTCTCCTTAGCTTTGTCTTGCTCTCCCCTTATCTGCCCTTCTTGCTATCAGTGACCTTCTTCTTTTGGTTGTTGGGTTTCTGAAACGGTTTCTGAAACCTCTTTCCTTTCATGTCAGTTTTACAGATGAGTTTGACCAATCCTAACAGCTGATCAAAATGTTTAATTCTTCTTCTTAATCTTCACTAATTCCTTTTCCACATTGACTGTATAGCCTTTTCAGACCTATTGAAAAATACTTGCTGAATCTCAGCAGTTCACCCACCTGATTCTGATCTAGCCACATGAAATAAACATGCTGTCCTGTACCACAATCCCAGGTGGAGCATCCTGGAAGAGTAGTTAAACCTTTGAGGACAGATAGAAAACAGATCAAGGTCAGAAAGATAAATGTCATTGTTATGCTGAAAGGTTAATTCAAATACAAATCACACTTTGCCTTAGAAAAATACAAAGCCTCCCTTTCTCTCTGTTCATTGCAGGAGTGAGTGGAAAAAAAAACCCCAAATTCTGCAGTGGTCAAGATTGCTGTTTGTTGGTGATAATTAATGAAACATGCAGTGAAGCTTATTACAATGACAAATATTTAATATACCATAAGGAAATTTAACAAACATGAGAAGAATTAGATTGGAAGGGAATCAAGAGAAGCATTCTAATTCAGGCTGCTATCACACTTGAATTTAGTACTGGTCTTGACTGAAATCCTCCAATGCAGTTATACTGAAGTCCAAGTCTTTTCACAAATAAATTATCCACTGATCATCAGTTGAGAAAAGTTCATTTTTTCCTAGTGAACAAACCACTGATTTTGTAGTTATATTTCGGGGTTATGGTTTTCTTTTCTTTTTTTTTTTTTCTTGTTGTTGCTGTTGCTGTTGTTGTTTGGTTTGTTTGTTTAGTTGTTTGGTTTTTAAAATACCCTGGGTCCACAGAAGAAAATAAGACTTTTACTAGTATCTCTACTGCACATTGGGCTTCTCGTCAAAATTTCAGAAATTTAGTGAGATAAGAACTAATGTTTTGGAAAATGGAGAAAGTAATATTATATAGGGCACCCAGTGGGTCTCAGCTTGCAAGAGAGGTAAACTGTATTCTTCCTTCTTTGGCATGTAAGCAAGCGCAGTTACACAGAGTGATTTTTCAGGCTTCGCAGCTGCTATGAAGGAGAACCAGGATACACAGTTCCCTAAGGGAGGGAAGCATTCCTTCCTCTGAGCCACCTAGGGATATGCACAGGGGACTATGGACCTATGTTGTGATCACAATATGGGTGAACTCCAGTGTAGGATGAGCTACAACAAGAGAAAGAGGAAAGGTGGGCAAGAAAAGGCAGTTGCTTATGTGTGATTTTGTTATAGCTTGTCAAAATAAAGCAGTGCTTCTTCTAAAAATCACTTTGAGGGACTGTCCATGGGATTCTGATCTTTACGGTACTCTAAATCTGAATAGTAGTTCAGTGAAAAATATGAAATATTTGATATGTTCATTTCAGATTTAAATAACATTTTTTTTTTGCACCACATCAATACAAAGAAAAAAAAAAAGCTCTTTGAAATCAAGATTGTCCACTACTTTGCATAAAAATTATAGACTTTTGGGTGGATTTCCAAACCAACTTCTAAAGAGTCTGCTTTTTTTGCCCCTTAATCATTAGTGTCTGAAACAACATATTGAAAGATCTCAGGGAAAAGAAGGGAAAAGTTAACTTTCACCTGCTTCTTTGGTTCTCTTTTTATCATCATATTTAGCCATCACATAGGACTAACTGAGTTATACCAGTCATAAAAACAATGTAAGAAATAAGTGAAATGACAAGGATCCACCTGGAAAAAGTCTTGTTTCTTTAAGGAAAAATAGAGCTTAAATGTGACTTTAGTTGAGGTTAATTAGAGTTGGCACTCCGTATTTTGAAATACTAGAGAAGAACAGAGAAATCTAAAAACTGTCTAACTTTGAAAACTTTTGCTTTTAGCAGTAGAATCATCTCATGCTTTTTAATAAGAAATTTTTGACATCATAGTAAGACTTGGCATAGGTTTGATGGTGTATTCCACGGCTTTGACTTCAGGCATAGCTAAAAATAAAAGAATAGTGGAGATTACTAATTTATTGAGGTATTTGTTTTTCAGAAAACCATAGTTTGATGCAGAAAAGTAATTAACATGCCTCTAAATAATATTTTATGACAGAAGCCAATGACTGGCAACTCAGTTTTTTTTTTTTTTTTTTTTTTTTTTTTTTTTTTTTTTTTTTTTTTTTTTTTTTTTTTTACCTTCCTTATCAAGCAGGGACTCAGGAAGAGATTTCTACTCAGAAGTTTTCTGGTTGCCCTTGATGCTCATACTTTAACTCTCCAGTCTTGTAAAACATGACCAAACATATAGGAGAAATTATTTTCCATTGATGTTCATAAAATAGTAACCATTAGTGTTGTACAGCATCTATTCCAGGTTGTCCTGTACTTATTAAAAGTTAAAGATGCTGTAATAATTTTTACCTAAAATGCCTAAGGAGGGATGTAAGAATGCGGGTAAAATATAGAAGAGCCCTTCACAAGTGACTGGGTGAGGACACTGAGAGGAAATGCTGTTGTAGAAAAACATGAAATGAAAAAATCAAAGGGAACAGAGGTCATATTTCTTCAATAGAATTTGTTTAGGATATTGTCCTGAAGAACTGCAGATAGCATACAGCTGAATACCAGAAGAAAACACAGAAATCCTTAAAGAACACTGGTATCAGTGTGGCAGATTTTCAATAGAAACTGATACAATCTAGATACTGATGCTCTGGAAGCTGAGTTTAGGAGAGTTTTTCATTAGAAGAGCAAATATTTCCCCAGGTTTGCAAATGTGTTCTAATTTTCAGTGGATTTTAAATTTATTTTTTTTACATAAAAATATGGTTTCAGTCTATTAATCCCTAATAAAGCATTAGAAAATGTTCATGAGGGTATTAAGAAAATAATCTTTTTCCTTAAAAAACCCAAAATGTGGTTGTATTATGAATCTCTAAATCTTAAAAAATTATTTTGCACAGAATCTCTATGCTGCCCAGGTATCCTTATAATTGTTTTCTTCAAGAGAGAAGAAACCCTTCTCTCTTGAAGAAAAGTATTCTTGATGGGCTCTTCAAGAGCCCATCAACCCTTATAATAAGCTAGTGCTGCCACCTGTAGCAAAAGAGACTTTCCCTTTTAGCCTACATCAAGAACAGTGCAAACTGAAGTATATTACAAAGAAAATAACGTACAGACTTACTACTTCAGTATAGAAAATGGATGACAGTTCACTGAAAATTGTGAATGAAATCTATGTGCAACAAGAGCAATTATTTTTATACATCTCTATGTAGGGATTAATCTCCTGGTGGTGTCCCAAAGGTAACAGCTGGCAAAATCACATAAATTACATTCCTCAAAACAGTCTTTCTTTAATCCTATATATCCCAAACTGATCATGATTATAATGTCAAAAATATATTTAAAATTGAGATAAACCTTTTTAAACTACATATTTCAGATTTTCCCTTGTAATCTATCTGAACTTGAGTTCCGGAAACTAAATGCTTTCCATGTTTCACATATTCTCATTTACACAAAAGTGACTTCTGTCACGGCCAGTTGTTCAAATTGGCTGGCACCAAGGAGTAGTAGCTTTAAAGTGTTTCTTAAGAAAACCATCCTTGTTTTTACATTCATTCTGTTGAATGTCACCTATCCTTGAAGATCCCAGGTGTCTGAGCTCCAGGACAGTCCCGTGGATGATTGTTTGAACAACAAAACAAGCTAACAGGTGGCCAGTTGTCAAAAGCAATTGGCAGCTGGTAAAACACACTGACATATTGAATTATGCCCTTTTTCTGTGAACTTCAGAGATTTTAGTGATTTTTTAAAACATAAATTTGTAGATAAAATGCAACAGTAACATTGTGTGGTAGATGTTTTCTTGGCATATGCCTAATTGCCATCCTCAGCAATGAGTCATGGCATAGGTTTTCACGTGGTTTTGCAACTTATCACATGATGCCACAATTTATTAGATATTAGATATTTATTAGTTATTAGATAACCTAATTTATTAGGTTAGATATTTCCTCCAGAGATGCAGCTTCTCTTCACATGAAGAAACAGAATAAGAAGGATGAAAGCTCATATTAATGCCTCAGTATCTGTAGCTAATGCCAGTGAGAAGATGAGGAAATAGCACTTACTACTGCAGAACCGTAATAGGCAGGACAGGCTGGAGTTGGAAGCAACCACTCTACAATGCAATAAGAATATATATATATATGCTTGATAGGTGGGATGCAAATGGCTATGGCTAATCTTGAGTTATAAACATTATTTCACACTCCACAATACCTTTAATAGGGCTTTAGATTAATTACATATTTTCTGAATTTTATAATAAATAAAAGAAAAATATCTAGAAAATATACAGGTCATACAATATTAATGAATATTCACTAATTACTATATATGTATTTTGTAGGATAAACATTCATGCAATTGAAATGGATCACTATATTTTATAGATAACTTATGGTGCATCACAAATTAGCAATGTTCTCTGTTCAAATGCTTATGTTTATTTTAAAAATAAGGACTCTTGCAGTCAAAGTAAAGGGAATGATGATTGCTATTAACAGTAGTAATAATAGCAGTACTAGCATGTGATGGATATTAGTTTTTCTTTATATTTACATGAAGAGAAAGACAATCACAGGAACAGATTATCCAATCTTGAATCTCTACCATTTCATTTTTTAAAAAAGATGCTAGACAAAAATCTGTCAATATGATCCAGAAGACCACATGATATTGAAGGAATAGACTCAGTAACATTCTATGTCCACTGCAGCCTTAGTTTGTGATTCCACATAATTAACAGCAACAGTATTACCTTGATGCCTTTCTGTTCTTTTTTGCCTTTGCCCTTCATTTCTTGTTCCCATTCCTTAGACCCCGCTCTTTTTGTACAAGTGTTTGTGTGATCACACTGTGAACAAACATAAAAAACATTGAAATAAAAATAAATCTTTAAAAAAAATTGAAGAAAGTGCACTTTAAACTGCAACTGTTACTGAATACTTTATCTTTCAAAATCTCAGCCCTATTTTTCTGTGATTTTCTAAAATAATTTCATAAGATTTTAGACATTCTGAATTTCTACAATGTATTCTGAGCCATCATGCTGTCCTACCACAAGGTTCACACAGAGCTATTCACTCTAAAAACAGCACGGTGAGTAACAACAAAATCCAGCCTATACCCAGCTCATAAACCAGAAACTATAGCTTGCAAACTGTTTGTACAAAAAGCATTAATTATATAGTTCTTCTCACAAACTAAAAAGATAAGTAAAATGAGACAACAGGTCTTGTTCAAGAAGACCAGTCAGCAGATATCCAATTTAAGGCACATGAACAATTCCAAAGTCAAAGCACCTCCTTGAATGCATATATGATATCTTGATGAGTCTTCTGCAGTACTGAGAATGAAATAAGTGAAGGGTGCCATAGCAACAGTAACTCAGCTCTTTCTGAGAAAGGGGGAATTCACAGCATTTCCCATGTTTAATGCAGATCTCTATGTTCATTTTGCAAATAAATTTGCAAGAGATTGACTGAGCCTTTTAATCAGCGTATTCATGAGTATTGCTGCCCAACAGTACTGAGTCCATAGTGTGGAAACAGCAGTTCATAGTCATTCCATTGACTCATGCTTTCCTTTTAAAGAACGATAATTAAGAGGGGTTTTGTTCTAAGTAATCATCAGCTGACCAGCAGCTGCCATATTAATAGGTTTTTAAGATTGTCACCAGTTATAAGAATAAATATCACAGAATATTCCTTAGAAGTTTGCAATTCTGGGAAGGCAAAATGCTCAATGTACCTTCTAACAATGACTGAAAGAGAACTGTGCCTGTGTATCATTACTATAATTTTGTCTATATTTGTGTGGAAACAAAAAGGCTTTTAGCTAGTACATGTATTCACTACAACATTCCTGTTACTCTTGAAGTCAGTAAAAGATACTTTTACTTTACTCTGTTTTGGGAAAAGAACAGAAAGAAAAAGGTTTTTTTGATATGTATTGCTGGTGAACTACTGAACTTAAATTATCCCTCTGTGAATGGAAAGGGATGGAAAACTTCAGTCCACCCATACATAAGTATCTCAGATGGGATGACATCTTCTATTTGTTTCTCTGCAATTACTGTTGAAGAAAACTAGATGAGCGTCTAAAAATGGATTATTAAATTTTAAGCCTAGGCAAAACACGTATCATATTTGGCATTACTTTGGTCATTATTTAGCCTTTACAATTGGATTGTGATACTTGTGCGGAGAAATCCTTTGACCTCTCAAAGACTTTTGTGCACACAGTAAAGTCCATATAAATCATATTTTTATTTGCGGCGTTTTCTTAAATACACTGGGAACAGTATTTTTGTAGGTTATTTCATGCATATGGAGGAAGATTTTTAGGCTATTGAATAGAAGAAACTCATTTAACTAACAAGAATACCATAAATAAGAAAGAAGGATGATTAGGTACAGCTTAGTCCTCACGAACAAAAAAACTTACAGTTCATCCGTGTGAAATAAGATGCTATTTATCTCTGAACCTCTGAGTGTTTTGAAGGCGTGAAAACAACACTACAACTGAGTAAATTAATGGAAGAAAACTGTCATAATGCCGTTATTTTTGTTTCCTTTTCCACTTCAACCAATGTGTTATTTTCAAGATCTTTCTGTTTCCTCTTAGAGCAGTTACTCACACAATTGCATAAGTACAGGTGAAAAGGTGTTAATTAACTAACAATGAATTGTGAAGTTCAAGTAAGAATGGTATTCTATTGGAGGGAAAAGGGAGGGGGGAAAGGCAGCTACATTTAGCTGAATGTAGCTGAACCCAGACCTGCAGAGATCTGTGTGCCTGCTTACCTACTGATCCGTGGGAGTACTTTGACTGTCCATGTGAGCTGAGTAAGCGTACAAGAATCTATTCATTGCTTCAGAGCCTTGTGGTGTGCCTTTGTTCAATATTTACAACTGCTGATCGCCCCTCAGGGAGACTGGTACCATTCAAGTCTTCCAAATCTATCTCAAATGCCATGTAAAGGTAGGAAGCATTGTATTTGAGGAGAGCTGGAATTTACCTTTTTTCCTCTGCATTAGTATCAGACAACGATTTATTCCACATTTCATGAAACACACATTGCCAAGCCATTTCCATTTCTGCTGGAGCAGTATTTTCTTCTGAAGTCCCCTCCCCTAGTTCCTTGCAGCTGATTTTGCTGCAGTTTTGAAAATGCACTAGTTACATCTTGCTAAAATGAAGCAGAAACTCAAAATCAGTCAAGTTGAAGAGTAATTTAGCAAGTGTTGCCCTTCACCATGAAGCCCTTCCAAGTGACTTGGAAAAATGCCTGCTTGCATCTATTACCATGGGTGTTGTTTTGCAAAACCTGGGAGTTTTTGTTTAAGGACTGTACCAGTGGTCAGCATTAATCCTTTCACAAAGTATTTTCACTGTGTACCAAGATGTGGCATCTCTGCCTCTCCTACGGTCCTCTAATTCTTGCCAGGGTTTGACAATGTTTATGTGAAGGTGTAACATGGAATGACATAAATTAGTCTGCATTCTAAGACTGAAGACATGAATTGTGATTAATCTGTGTCAGAGTTAAAGTTTACAAACACAGGTAAATACATTAAACACACTACTAGTAGCTGTTTCCCTAGTGTGGACAGACTAGCAATATGTTTCCATTTCTGATTAGGCCTTCAGGAAAAAAAAAAATGGTCTGACCTGAGGCATCATCTTTACACTATTTGTGACTTCAGGTACCCAAATGAGGCACCTAAACCTAAAACTTAATAGTCCATAAGTCCTTCTCTACCTTAAGATACACATTCAATTTTATATGAGCTGATATTCCCCCTCCATTCACTTTATAATGGATATACCATATCTTATGTGGAGCAATTAGATGTGCAAAATTAAATGGGACAAAAAAGAATGTATGTAAATAATTTGATACAAAGCACTGTTAGATATTTTTTCTTCCTTCATCTTTGATACTTCCTGCTCAACTATTTATTTCAAAATGCCAAAAATGTGCTTTAATGGTGGATAAGTTAAACCTTAAGAATGATAGTAGAATTATCACACTAAGAAAAAGCAACACTCAAGTTTCATGAAATTTATTCCATGTGGTTGAGTAATCGTACTTAAATCTTCTCCATCAAACCTGAGAGCAACATTTCTCTTCTGAAAAAGTAAATATAAATAATATAAATATGCAGCATCACCTACCTCACATGTTAGTGAGAATTCCTTGTGTAACAGGATTCAAAACAGATCCTCTTATTAAAGTCTATAAATTCACGAAAAAAAAAAAATTAAATTGTGGAAGAAAATGCCATAATTTTTTTCTTGCTTATAAGTAGGGAGAATGCTCATCAAAATGTTCTGTTTGCCATGTTGAGATTTTTAAGATTCTGTGCATTTGTTATGTATTAAATATCCTTTTCTTTGTACATCTTCTTTAATTAATTCCCATCCATCTATTTGATTGTGAATGCAGGCATCAGTTTCAAATCTGTTGCCTAGTTCAAGTGTGGATTAGCACTCATTCTATTCATTAGCTTATATGAGCAAATATATGCCAATACATGAGAATTATATATCAAGCACTTATATGCTCCATATATGAAGTATAGCATGCATTTTAAGGATACATTATTTAGGTTTATTTATCTCCAAAAAATAGCAAAATAAAATTATTGGCATACAACTATTATCCAGATCCATCCATACTCAATCTTGTAAGAAAATTTTTTTTTTTGTGGCATTTAACATAACTTACCTGTAATTTAGTCAAAATGAGAACTTAGAAGTAGCTGACAAGTTAAGAACAGCTATATGCAAGCTTGAAAACTGAAACAAAACTATACAGACTTTCCAGTCAGAGCACTGAAACAACAAATAATATCCATGATAGTTGATATATGATAGCTAACAATCTCCATTCTAAAAGCACAAATGAAAGAATATCAAAATGAAAAGCAATCAAAGAGGGTGAATTCAAATTAGATATAAGGAGGAAAGTTTTTACAATGAGGATCATGAAACACTGGAGTAAGATAATCTGAGAAGTGGTAGATGTTCCTTCCTTGGAAACATTCTGAGCCACCTGACCTAGCTGAAAATGTCCCAGCTCATTGCCAGGGGGAAGATATATATTCTCTAAAGCATATATTGAAGACTTCTGGGAATACTGGACCTATTATTTACCTCAGCTTCAAAATGCAACTCAAGCATTCATACAGTCATTTGTACTTAGTCTCTTATTTTTTAAGCTAGATTAACATATTTTCAATGTACCAGCTTCAGAAAAGAATGAGTTTTACAGCTGATGCATTGGTATCTTCTCTGTCAAACATA
>VWYO01017645.1:266980-282825 GCA_013400275.1 Rhadina sibilatrix | reverse complement strand
ATATTATATATATATAATATTTTTATTGTTTATGAAAAACCCCATAGAATAGTAAGTTATACAACAGTCTACAAAGTGAGCTGTTGGTATTGTCCTTGGATGTGTCCTCAGCGACTTGTGCATATCTGAGATATTACCATAAGCACATCACAAATTGGCTCAAAATTCTTAGGCACGTGTTTTCCCCTTTTTTCTTAACATAACTGATTAGCTTATGGAAAAGAATTAAAGGTTATTCCCAATGGAAGAATACGTGAAAGACAGAATTGCTGTGGGGATTCAGGTCAACCTTGCATGAAAAGAAAATGCCTAACTAACTGTAAACAGTAGAATGGTCAATGTGAAGGTTTGAAATGTGGACTTTGGTCTGAATAAAAAAATAATAAATTTCAGAAATGTAACCAGAAGCACTGAGGGTTAAAATTAAGGTCAAGAGTTACTCAAATGAGATCTTGCCAAAGATCTGTATATTCTTTTGTTGGTCAATGGATCTATGAATCAGCTATGAAATAATTCTTTCAGAAGGAATAAAAGAAGAGTTAATCCAGTGGCAACAAACATTACTGAAAATAGCACATATGGAGCTGTTCTAGGTCTAAGCTCAGAAACCACGATCTGAGGAAACAGGCAATTCACATGAAGTTATTTTTTTATTACTTGGCTTAGCTCCTGAAGTGCCACTAACTAGCAAGTAGTATTTAAAGCAACTTGATCTAAAGCTGTATTTTTCTCCTGCAGATGTTTTTAGAACATTTCAGTGAAGCCAAGGAAGTTAACAGAGGCCACAGTTTTTAGCTTGAGAAAAGGGAGAGCAAAAAACCCCTCAATTTGTTTAATCAGAAAGGGAACATATTTATACTGATATGTTTCTTGAATAAAACTTCATCTTCGTGGTCATGTTTCCAGAAAGCAAACCAATTTTTCGTCAGTCAGACTTCTTATTCTACCCCTGCCTCACTGCTGTGAAGTATATTTGCCTTTTAGTACAGCACTGTTCTCACCCCAACTGTAAACCTCAGCTCTTGCAGAGTGCAATGCCCTCCTCCATCTTCTGTCAGCAAGGTGAAGAAATGAGGGATGAAGATACCTTCTACTTCCACTCAGTTTGTTAAGGTTTAAACAACTACGGAAATGAAAACATCAGAAAAACAGTCCAAACATGTATCTTCTTTTGGAGAAAGCGAAAACCTCCTGAAAATAATTTGTTTAAAAGGCTATTCCAATCAAAGCATTGCATTTTCATTGATACGAGTTCCTTTGTTATGGACTTGGATAAGAGAGATGCTAAAAGTTTGAAATTTTTATTAAAATCAAAAAGTTTGACTGTCAAATGACCTAGAGGTCCCAGAAAATCATATCCTGATTTTTTTTCCACTATGAAAGGAAATCACAATTAACTTCTAATTTGCAACTGAGTGAAATGGCTACATTTTTTACAACTAACAAGTATGGAGGAAAAATTGCAAGTGCAATTTGTTCAATATCTGAAAAAATGAGGCTACATGTGATTGTGTCAAGGTGATACTGTAATGCATACATACATGGGTTAAAAAAACCCCTTCATCTACATTACTGAAAATTCAAAATAAAAGTTTATGCATGCTGGGGAATCTCAGAGTTTGCACTAGATTCAGACAGCAGAGATTGTCAATTAAGAAGCAAAAAGATGTTTCAGATACCAAGAGGAGAATGGAGGAAAGTGCTTAACAATGGATGAAAGCACAAAGTTGCAAAAAAATAACTACAAAAATAGACTGTGTTAACTGGAAGCAGAGATTTAGATAAGGATAGCACCATGAATTCACTTATGAGCTGAGAATGAGTTATTTGAACTGTATATGGAATGAAGGAAAAAGATGAAAAAGGGCATAGGAGAGTGGAATGGAATTGTAATGGCAAGTATAAAAAGAAAGAGTAGATTCTGAGATAACTGACGGAAAAGTAAAAATGTATGCAGAGAGTCTAAATGTGATGAAAATAAGGCAGAAGAGATAAGGAAGATTATTTTGCTATTATAAATTTTGAATGACACTGTCTGATAAGCATATATTTCATGAGGAACAATCATTTTAGAAGACAAAGCTGAATTTAAAAAAAAAAAAAAAACTTTTAGATTTTCTCATGGTCTTGTGTTTTAAATACAGATGGAAATTAAGCATCATGCAGATGCTCACTCAACCCTCCCCTCTCATCCCCCCACCCCAGTGGAGTGGGGAGACGGATCAAAGTAAAATTTGTCTGTTGAGATAAGAACAGTTTAATAATTGAAAATAAAGCAAAATACAATAATGGTAAAAATCACTAATTACAGTAAAAAAGAATACAAACAAGTGATGCACAATGCCAGGCCCTCGTTCCTGAACCCAGATTGGCCACTTCCAGTTAATTCCTCCCAGTTTATGATGTTCTACAGTGTGGAATATCCCTTTTTCCAGCTACGTTCCCTGGCAGTTTCTTTTGTGTACCTCCTCATTAGCAGAGCATGAGAAAAGGAAAAAAGTCCTTGACTTAAGATAAACAAGTCTTAGCAAAAAAAAAAGAAAAAAAATCAGTGTGTTATCAACACCATTCTCATTANTAAGCATCATGCAGATGCTCACTCAACCCTCCCCTCTCATCCCCCCACCCCAGTGGAGTGGGGAGACGGATCAAAGTAAAATTTGTCTGTTGAGATAAGAACAGTTTAATAATTGAAAATAAAGCAAAATACAATAATAATGGTAAAAATCACTAATTACAGTAAAAAAGAAAACAAACAAGTGATGCACAATGCAATGCCAGGCCCTCGTTCCTGAACCCAGATTGGCCACTTCCAGTTAATTCCTCCCAGTTTATGATGTTCTACAGTGTGGAATATCCCTTTTTCCAGCTACGTTCCCTGGCAGTTTCTTTTGTGTACCTCCTCATTAGCAGAGCATGAGAAAAGGAAAAAAGTCCTTGACTTAAGATAAACAAGTCTTAGCAAAAAAAAAAAGAAAAAAAATCAGTGTGTTATCAACACCATTCTCATTATGAATACAAAACACAGCACTGTAACAGCTACTGAGAAAAAATTAACTCTACCCTAGCTGTAAACAGGACATTTGTTTTTGGGAAGAAAAAAGTTAAAATCACTTCAATAAAGAAGGTTGTTTTTATTTTAGAAAGCCCAGAAATAACCATAAGAGTGGTTATGACTAGATCTTCTGCCATGACAAGGACATGTGCAACACCGTGTTCTGTGAAACAACTCCAGAACAATCAACTAAAAAAAAATACCACAGACTGTTTAGAATATCCTGGAACTTGCTGGAAATATGTTTCAGTCAAATTATGAAACCCATCTTATGTGGACTAGAACATTTGAGACACTGGGCCAAAGTCCATATTTATCCCTTGTAAGACAAAATATTTTCTACTACAACATTGAATTTTAGTGATTGCCAGTGGGAAAGCTAACCATTGCTAAAAAAAGGAAGAGATGGAGCTGGAAATTTTCTTTGGTAACCTAGGAGAGAGTGACAGAAACTGCTTTAAAACATTTTTCTTAATATGGAGAGCAAAGAGATCAAGCAGTGCTGCAGTTTAAGAAGGAAGGGAATGCTTCCATGTCCTATGAACAGTGATCAAAACCTAAACTTATAGGAATGAAGCAGGGATGTTCCATTAAAGGTATCCCTCCCCTCATACTTACCTAATTTCTAGTGAGAAATTCCTTGCTAAATATCCCATTTGGACGTATTGTCCCCAAATGGGTAAACCTGGATCTCACAGGTAGATGAAAACTAATCCCATTTGTACAAACACAGGTCATATGTCAAGTCTGAAGCTCTGACGTCAGACAGCAAGATAGGAAGCCTGATGTGACAGACACAATATCAGCATTCCCCAATTATCCAAAACATAGCTCTTTGCTGTGTGTTGTGCAACCTCGTGCTCAGATAACTTTTCCACCCAGATCCACCTTTCTATCTAGCCAATGAGAATCAGTGTCTTTGGTGTATATATGCACAGCCCTCTGCACCCTTTGCTAGGGGATGAGGCATCCAGAGCAGCACTTGTGTGTCAGACATTGCCTCCTTCCCTGGTGAAGACTGTGAACAAGCTGAGCATCCAGGGATGCACACAGAGGAATGGGGTTGTGATAACATGGAAAGTATTTTTGAACTGTAGAAAGTCCAGTGGAAATGTTACTAATACATCTTGGTATCATCTGTTTAACTCCCTTCTCCCAAAACATCTGTGGTGTCCTCATACTTTCCTGAATCCTCTAATGCTTTCTGACTTCACCCACTCCCTCCCTAGTGACATACAATCCATGGCCCACTGCCGCTCAAATTCCATCTTCCTTGACACTGTATCCTTGGTCAGTTTCAGTTACACCAGATTTGTTTCCTGCTTTGCTAGAAGATGACAGGAGTCAAGGGGAAGAACAGGAGGCAGGGCAGAAAGGGGCTTTGTAAGTAGTTGCCTTTGCTCAGGGCAGTGAAACAGTAAGGGCAGGAGGGACAGGGACCGAAGATGCCTGATCAGGGCCTGCACGAAGGATGCTACCACTATGAAAATCTTCACCTTCCTGCACTGAGCCAGGAGCTGCTGTTCTGTTCTCTTTCCATCCACTTGTCAAGGACCTTTTCCTCCATGGTTAGGCATCTGGTAAAAATGCTTTGTTCAGTGAATGAATATGTCTTTTCTGTTTTCTGATGGACTGTCAACATCCCAAGACCTACAATCCTTGCCCCATTGGGTCCTCATAGCCAGATCTCTTGTCTCTCCAAGTAACACCATCTCTGCTCATTTGAGGTACACCAACCCTACTCCTTATTACTCCTTGTGTCCTTATCCCCTGTTCATTCCTTCCAACTTACTACCAGTCAGTGCTTTTACCTGATACTTCCATATCTGTAATGCTATCCTGGATATCACATCTATTTTTCTTCTCATGTTGTCCAAAAAAGATTTGCACTAATTCATAACACTTATCTCTCAGAATTATTGACTTGATTTTATAGCAAACCTGAACACTGAAAACACATTCACTGAATTATATTTTGGTGATGCTGGTGAGGACTCTCTTCCATTTGTAAACCACTGATGGAATATGTCTGTTAGTATTTCACACTTAAAACACTCATGATGCATCATCAGTTAGTTTTTTTATTTCTCAGTTCTTTTTGCTTGTGCAGTAGACGGTCATACTTTTGCCATCATTGTTATTATTACTATTAAAGCAAGCTTCTGCTACAGGAATTCTGTGATCAAAAAGTCTCTACAAAAATATCTAATGAATTCAGCTGATGACTGAGAGTGTGTGAGCTATAGATGTGTCAAAGGAAGGCAACAGTTCTTGACTCACCTGATTCATTCTGTGACAGATGTTACATTCAAGGAGCAGGGGAATGTTAGAAATAAGCATTTATTTATTCATTCTACAGTCTCCTGTGGCAAAAAACTACAGTAGTGACAGTGCTCACCCACACTGAACAGCTTAAAAATGCCAATTTATGATTAAAAAGAAAGCTGATTGTTCTGTTAACATGGAAACCTTTCAGAGCACAATAAAGGAAAAAAATAATCTACTTTCAGGGCCTTACTGGTTACACAGAGTACCAGAGCACATTACTGCAAGCTTTATTCCAACGCACAGGTTGAGATGGCAGATATTTTACACGCAAGCCAAGAACTCACACTGGCCCTTTTCAGGGAGTTGATTGGGGCCCAGTATACGAGATTTCTCTATAAATAACTCTAACATTTCTTGGCAAAGAGGTGAATTTCATCCTGAATGTAGATGTTACTTCTAGGTGAATGTCACTCACACCTCTCCAATCTCTTCCTGGAATATCCGTTTCCAAAGGTGAGTGCCACTAAAAAATTACGTCAGTGCAAGGTCAGCTATAATTCTTCCTATCTAAAGAGACAGCAAAAGACAGTCACATGACCTTTAGCATTCAGTAGCTTTGTATATTTTGGGATTCCTCTTCCACTCTAATTCTGTAAAATTTGTGATCTTTGTGGGGAGGTAGTGATGGGAAGTGGGTGATAAGGGTGCATTTGAAAGAAAGCCTCACCACTATGTTCAGTCCTTTTTTATATTCCTAATTTTTTTTTTTTTTTTAAGAGATGAACAATTGTTTGGCAGAGAGAAAGATATTAAAATCTTACAACTCAGAACTTGCAGGAACCTTATCCTTTGCTAGCCCATCTTGCCTTCAGCCTCAGCTGAAGCTCTGGAAACTGCTGGTGATGGCATGGCACATGAGATATGAGCGCCCATGTGATCTCCGCTTTAGTTTTGAGCCATGGACAGACAGTGTTATTCAATCTACAGCTTCCAACAGTTGTGGGAAATCTGTCATTATTGATCTGTTTAGACAATTATACTACCTAGAAGCTGTGTTAACAGTTGATAATGACAGCTCACTACAATCTTCTCCTTTACACTTCCTTTTCTTTTCTTCTCTGACTTCCTTCACCAACCATGAGGGGTTCCTTTTTGTGTGTATTCCCAAAGGATAATCTGGTAGGGAAATGTGCATTTACAACTGCTGTCTCCTGTCAGCTATGTAGCTTTATTCTTCAATGACATTCAGTTATAGGGCTTGTTGCTTTATGTATTCAGTAGTCCACCATTTGCTCTGTAGCTTTATATATTCATTAAAGGTCTGTGAAACATGGTATCAAAATGTCAAGCACCTTGCAGCTCTGATTCACATCTGCTCAGTAGTCAGGTATTAGTTCCAGCAAACCTTCTGTGAACTTTTAATTGCAGCTGATACAAACTTTGTGCTCTCCCTGCCTGTCTGCAAACATCTTTTGATACTGTTCTGTGACGCATTTAAAAGCTGAATCTTGTCTTTCTATAGAAAATCAACACTTTTGTTTCCATTTCTCTGACTGGATGAAAGTGCTGTCAGTGCCTCAGAGGATCAATTAGAAACTATTTCACTTGTGTGACAATCTGAACTCTTTGTCCAATGGGGAAAAATATCAAAAGACTAATTTATGTCAGTCCTTCTTTCTGAATTAACCAGAGCTATGAATTAGTGGAGTTCTATTTTCAGTCACAGAAAGCCCACACACAGGCAGTGCAGTATGACAGCAAGGCCACAAATGCTCCATTCCTTAGATCACCACTCCTAAGAATGCACCACTACTGGTTTGCAACAGTAGCTGTAAAGCATGTCTGACCACAGTACACAAGCAACAGAACATCACTGACTAGGTGTGACTGTGACACAGTAGCATTGGTGTATGAACGCAAGGTTCCATGTGCCTTGTACCTTAGCCTGGCTTTTCCTTATCCTTTCAAACTGGGTGCATCCAATCATCTATATCCAAAAAGACAGTAAAGTCCTGTTCACCAAATGTTAGCTTTTCTGACTGAAGTACAGTGACTTTTGAACAACACATCTTAAGGAATGAACAAGACATCTGTGGGAATGCCTATTAACTAGAAATTAGGAAACCACAGAGACTCATGAGGCACACATGGAACTTGGGATAGAGTATAAACATCCCTGAGTTATGCAGCCACCCAGAAAGTATAAATGAAGGGTTTAGTTAACCTCGGGTGTGAGCAAACAGATTATTAGAAATAGCTGTTCAAAAACTCTCTTCCAGGTAAAAAAAAGCAACCACTGGCTCCTCAAAAGAGATTTCTCTGGTACACATTAAGGAAAGCTTTGGAAACAGAGACTGTCAGTTGTGGAAAGTAGAGAACAAACCAAGGAAAGCAAATTTTCTTCATAATTAACACAGGACTTCCACAATAAAATCAGTAGCAGAAAGTGCAGTAGAGGACATCACAGACTTTTAGAAAATATGTGGTCACCTTGTAGAGAAGAATCTCAGAGCTACATAACTGCTTATCATGTATATTGGTACTACAAATTCCTGAGTTACAATGAATTAGCAGAGATTATGGCAGGCAGGATGCCTGCTTTGTCAGAAGTGTCTTGTGTGGATATTAACTGTGTCTGGTGCTCAAGCTTCTTGTGTCATAACATGCTCTCCTGCTATGGAGCTACCATCTTTCAGCATAGCAGCACTCCTTTTCCCCTCCACCTCCATGATTTCTAGAATAGTTCTAAATACTTATAACCTGAAGTATTTGTATGTTGGTTAAAAGGAAATTAGGACTGTGGGAAAGGACGATCCACAAGGAACTCCTCTAATGGAGGAGCGATTATGAAACTACATACAGCTCTCCAACCTGGAACAGAAATAGAGCACCTTGAGTCCTTAAAATCAGAAGGAGAGAAGAGAAAACAGACCAAAAAATGTGTTTATCAAGCTATTGTCCAGTTCTGCTTTGAGCAGCTATGAAGAGTGATTCCTAATAAATAAATTACTGTAAAATAATATATAGAACTGCTCCATATATACATATATATGGAAATTATATATATAGAAATTATATATTTCAAAAAATATAATTTTTGAAAAGGTAAGTAATTTCCTACTTCATAATAATACTGAGTCAGCCCTTTGTAATTTCTTAAATGCAGTGGGAATACAGAAACTGAAAGTCTAATGACATAGCTTTTCTTCCTATGAATCTGCCTTTGTTTCTGTTAGTATGCAAGCAGAAATTTAAATCTAAGTCTAAGGATCATCAGACCTAGTAGCCAATACTGCTATTTTGAAAAGGTCATTTCTTACATGCAAAGTATTTAGAGTGAAATCCAAGCCTTGGCAAGTCTCCTATTGATCTCATTTATTTCAGATGCATATACTGATCAGGAAAAACACTTTTCAATGCGGAAGGAAATGAACTGGAAATGTAGTTTTATGAATAGAAGTCTTACATATTATTGCTACAAGATCTTCCTTTTGCATTCCAGAATTTAGATCAAAAATTATTTTTTTTTTATTTCTCTGAAAAGTTGTATTTAGTTCACTTATGCCATTTTATGGCACTTTCTTCAAAGCTAGTTTCTATACTGGAAAAAAATTCTGCAGATATTTTAAATTTTAACCTGATTAACTCAGTTCTTTTGATTTATTTTTTCATTGCCTTCAAGTACCTGACCCATTCCAATTAATTACTACAAATGATAAAAATAATCATCTTATTAGCTAGAAGCCACAGCTAGCACGGTACCCTCATTTAGGATATTACAATAAATTCATGCAGAGTTGAAAAGTTTTAGAGAAGTTTTTAACATATACAAATTACTGGAAATATGAGATTAACTCCCAGATCTACCAAATTACTCTTATAGCTGAATTTTATAATGTCTGAGGACCAGGATCTCCAAGAGAGTACACCAGAATTTGGACAGGAGATATGATACTGTACCTCATAGTTATCAACAAAAAAGCATAGAACAAAAAATACCTACTGCTAAAAGCAAAAAGTCAGACAAGTTAGAGTACTTTTGAGCAACCATGTGCCACGTAAGTGCACTGAAATGTCCCTGTGTTATCTCATCTATTACCAGAAAAAAAATAAAAGGCTGAATTCTCATTTGTATGTGATATTTCTACAAAACACATTTTTTAACTCCACAGTAAATTTGTCAGGCACTAAAGTTTAATTCTTTACATATCTCCATTCAGTTTGGGGAATGGTTTGGAAAAGGAGGTAGTTTTGTCATCTCTATCAGACAGGGTGAAAACTGTAAGGTCTATGCCAAGCAGAATGTTGCCTTCTCAAATGGCAAAAATCCCTCTATTTCAGGATCAACTTAAAAAAGAATTGAAGGATGGAAAAATCTGGAAAAATCTGGAAATGTTATAACTTTGTTGTTGTTTTTTGTTGTTATTATTTTTGGAAAGAGTCAGTTCTGAAGGTTTTTCATTTATAATTGAAAAGGCGAGTGAAATGGTGAAAAAAGGTTTTGAAAGTGTCAAATACTTTGGATACTAAGAGAAATCATTTTAGTTTGTCTATACAACATGAAAAAAGAAAACAAACACATTTTCACCAACTAGCAGTATCAACTATTCTCAAAGTCTTTTATGCAGAGAAAAAAAAAAAAAAAAAAAAAGTATAGGTTAGAAAGTCAGGGTAATGTCCCTGAATTGAGAGGCTGAATGGGAATTTGAGTCTGTCAAAGAGGTTTCTCAGTGCTGCTGGAGAATTGCTGGAATTGCTGCTGTTTACTGGAAGTACATGCATGTTTAAAAATACAGGGTATCATAAAGGAGATGGTTTTCAAAGTTCTTAGGCTAAAAAGTTTCTCCCTCTATAGCTAAGCTGAAAGTGTCTCATTTTGTTTGGTTTATGGGAAGTATAAGTCTACGTATTAAGCAAACTATCAGTTCTGCTTTAACTTAATCTCTAATCATGATATATATCAAGGTGAAAACAGCATTCCTCAAAATATCAAGGATCAAATTCATTATCCTCTGAAGAAAACTACTTGACATTTATGACATTTAAACTCCATTCTTAAATGTAGTCTGGGAATGTGGTGAGGCATGACTGACTGTTCTCAGTCAAGCAACATAGGATATCACAGTCTGTAAAGGATGGGGCAGGGATGCTCTATAGGTCACAAAATTTTTCTTAAATTGCTGACAGTCACATTTTGCGCTGCTGAAAAATGATGAACTCCTCTGTTTTTCTTTCTTTTTAACTATTAATGGCACAGAACACAGTCACCTAAGGGTGTTCTTCTTTTGCACGGACTAAGGATGATGTTGTTTTCTACTTTTCACAGACCTTATGGAGAAATCTGTAATAAAACAAATTAGAATTTAGATTTCATATCTGTAGGCTTGAGGCTGTAGTTGCTACAGTCTTACTTCACCTCAACAGTGCAATATTAAAATTTATTTTATTTTTAGTGGTTTTCTGAAAAGTCTTATCTTCTAACTACCAGAGGAGTATGAGGCAGATGTACTAGAGCAGTGAATTCCAACTTGTGTGCAGACACAGTGACGGAGGCAGCTTTGTAACTGAGGGCTGGAAGAGATTACACTGGTGACACAATTTTGAAAATGGTACATGGAAATTTACAATGCTGTTGACTAAGGGCACAGGCACCTTAGATAAATACCTCTCTTTCTTGACAGGCTTAAAAGCTCAATCAGTTGCTGTGAACTCTAAAAAGAAACATCAGAGACCCGTGTAAATGTTTTTACTATTTACAATCATAGATTAAATTACATTACATTTAATTACAGTGAAGTACTGTAGATGCCTGTCTTCTCTTCATCTGTCTCTTGTCAGTCTTAAAACCATTTCATTGACATGCCTGGAAAATAAACTTGTTTTAAGAAAACTCTTCATATCAAAGCTGAATGAAATTGATTTTAAAGAAAAAGGAATGACATGAAAATAGTAAATTGTATTTCTAGGTTTTATAGCATACATAATACTTATGAAATTAAACCTTGTCAATAGCAATTATTTTGTTTTGGTAATAAAAGCAGCATGCTGTCTTTTCTTGTGTTAACATTAATTCTTTAATCTCAGGACTATCAAACCATCAAATCTATATATGTGATACACCTCTTCTGTAGCATTTATATTTTTTATGACAGCTTTATGGGACTTCTCTTTAAAAAACCCTATGAATCTTATTGCAGAAGAAGAGCTATTGAGATGGATGCTTTTTACAGCCATTTTATTGCTTATTTTCCTTTCTTAGCACACACAGGCTTTATTTGGTGTTTTGCAAGAATTTGAAAACATTTTGTCAAAGAAAAAGTAGCTCTTTTTCTATAATTACATATGTATAGTCCACTTCACTGTCCTTGATGTTGTTTTTCAAGCTGTATTGCATTAAGTTCCAGTGGAATCTTTTAATGTAGGGAGGTGCTGTAGGAAAAATCTGTGGCACAACATCACATGAATTATCTGTCAAAACACTTCAAATCTCTCTGAAGATATAGTGGAACTAATGAATTACTAATATTCACTGTTTCTAAGGCATGTGTTTAAAGCCCTATCTATGGCACAGATCAATGCTTTTGGGCAACAAAAAGGAGGAAAGCATTTCAATGATGAAACCAAAAATCAATTGTATTCTGTCAGACTTGATCCATATCAGCAAGATCAATTGAGATGCTCTAAAATGTTGAGCATATTTGAACAGAAACCAAAACCAAAATAAAACATTAAAGTAACTAGAATTTGAAATTGGAAGATGACAGTCATCACTGATTGCCATATTAAAGTTAAGACCTTTATTTTTAGCTTCCTGTAGTTTGAGCTTTCATTCATAGATACACTTTTTAGTGGTTGCTCAGATGCCATTTAGCTATTTTAGTCAATAAATAAAAATGGTTATATCTCCATAGTATCAAAAGGGAAAAAACAAACAACAAATCAACCCTAAATTAGTTTTAGAATTTAGTTTGGAATTGTAGTGATAGAGGAAGAAATCAGATTCAGTTTGTAGATTATGGTACCTAATGCAGGGATCTTAAAGTAGAATTTTAGACCTACATTGAGCAAGGTGTGTAGACTGTCATTACGCTGGGGAAATCGACATTCTATTGTGATCTTAGACAAGAGTGTGAGCATAAAATTTAGGTGTCTTTATATTTTAGCTATCTTGCTTCACATAGTTATTCATCTTGAAGCTGAATGATGATTGTTTGAGACAGTCTTGAAAAAAGGATGGTGGTTCCATCTAGTTCCTTTAAGAAAAGGTAAATAAAAGGTTGCATGAAATTCTTGTGATGATGTCTCTGAGCCCAAATTTGGTAATTTTTGGCTGTCATGTGATTTGCCTAATTCAGTTTTTTCTGTAATGAAGAGAAGAGAAAAATAATTGACAAAGGGCTTGAGGATTGACTTGGTTTTCAGGCTATGTGTGAGGCTTTCAGACTACGGGTATCAAAGGACTATAGACATTGGGAACCATCTAAACGAATGAGCTCAATGTACTGGGGACCATCACCTATGGTATTGAACTCTTCTCTTCTAACCAGAACCGCCTTGTAGATGCTTAATGAGAGTAATACTCAACCCATGCTAACCCCTGAACAGCGCTCAGGAGGTGTTTGGAGCAGGGATAGCTGATTTGGGCCAGATCACCATGGCACCTAGTCTAACAATTTAGTGTTCTATGCTGATTGCTTCAGGGCCCAGAAATATATCTTTGTACTCTTCGGTTTACTACTAGAGATACAGGTTATATGTTTCTCTAGCAACGTATTTATAGAAATGTATAAAATCCTGAGTGTTCCTGTGCTGTGGCTGAGGACGTATTTGGATGTGATAAGACAAGCACACCAATAGATATTTCAGATATCTCTTTAGAGAAAATTAGCAATATTGCAAACCTAACTAGACATGCAAGATTAAATACTGTAGAGGAATGCTGCAGATGAAGATCAAAACTACAGAGAGAACAGAGTTTTGAAGGAAAGATCTTAGAAAAATACCTATTTTCAGTTACTTAAGCAAAGTCAGGATAGCACTGTTATGATCCACTCCTCTCCATAGCCCTAAACTGATGAGAAACAGAAGATGCCTAATATGTGCATAACTTTGAACTGAATCTTCCTTTTAAAATAGCCAGTATTTTCAGGAATTTAATCTGTAAAATTTCTCACATTGGTTTGATTGGTTTGGATCATCTTTTAAAAAGTTTTTTAATACTTTATTTTTCAAGTCTTACTTAGTTGGAAGGATAACATGCTTAACAATGCCTATTTCTGTTCTCCTGAAGTAAAGCAATTAAAACTTGCTGCACTTTCAGTTTGTGTGTTTAGTAGACATCTGTCAACATTCCCTACCTGGATTTTCTTTTTCTCTCCTGTGTATTTTAAGTGTATATTTGCACTTCTGTAGGAATTTGAGCAAGGGTTGAATGCTAAGCAGAAAGAATGTTTGCCACAAAATCAGTAATAGAATGGATGAAGCTGGAAGGGCTCTCTGGTCCCAATACTTTTGAGATGGCCTCACAGCACTGAATAAAGGGGAACGATGGCTGGCTCACATTCCATGTGGCGTCCACCAGGACCCCCAGGTCATTTTCTGCCAAGCTACTCTCTTGCTGTATGGCTCACAGCACATTTGGTACCTGGTCTGGTTCTTCCCTAGGTGAGGGCGTTCACAGTTCTCTTTGCTGAACTTCATGAAGGTCTTGGCAGCCCATTTCACCAGTCTGTCATGGTTCCTCCAGATGGCAACACAACCCTCTGGTGTAACAGCCTTTCCTCTCAATTTGGCATTTGAAAAGTTGTACTCTGCCCTATCATCCGGATCATTAATGAAGAATATTAAACAGGAATGGCTCCAATCTTGATCCTTGGGGTACACCACCAGTCACTCGCTTCCAGCTAGACTTTATGCCACTGTCCATCATCTCTGGGGCCAGCCATTCATCCAGTTTTCAATCTGCCTCACTGTGTGCTCATCCATCCATCCATCCATCCATCCATCCATCCATCCATCCATCCATCCATTTATCCACTTTGGTGAAGCCATACTGACTACTTTTGGTGACCTTCTCGTTCTTAATATGACTGGAAACAGTTTCTGGAATTACCTTCCCAGGGATGAAGGCTAACTAGCCTGTAGTTCCTCGGGTCCTATCTCTTGCCCTTCTGGAAGACATTGGGGACATTTGCTTTCCTCCTGTCTTCAGGCACTTCACTCAGCCACCATGATCAATGCCAAGTTTCTTAACTATTCCTTGGCCTGATCCTCTTCCACTAAGGGTCCAGCTCTAACTTTTCCTCCTGGAATTGCTGAAGGCCAGTCTTGCTAGTAAAGTGTGAGACAAAGAAGGTATTCAGTATTTCCATCTTTTCCATGTCCTGCATCCGGTGTAACCAGGTCCCCAAATCAGTGAAGAATTAGCCCACATTTCCTAGTCTTCCTTTGGTCTCCTGTGTTTTTCAGGTTTCACAAAATCTAACACTTAAAAGGGAAAAAGATTTGCATGTGACCTGACTTCTTCTTTTTGGTGGCCCATGGGCCAGCCACAGAGGAGCTCGCTGTCCCTTGGAGGGTTGACAGTGTGTAAGCTGTTTCTAAGATTCAAGCTCTCCCTCAGGGAGTCTCTCTGAGAGACTTCCTTTGTGCTCGCAGAGAGCAAGAAACTTCACAATCCCATGAACTTTTGCAGGAATGCTAATCCTTTGTTTGTGATTTGCCATTACCCCGGTTCCTGTTTTTTGCCTTCCTCTGATTGAAGGATTTTGGATCCCTTCCCTGATTGGTTGTTTTCCCAGTCCTTTCTCTCATTGGTCCAAGTTGCTGACCCCGTCCACTCCAAACCATATAAAATCCTGCGTTTCTGAGACCTCAGGGTCTTTCAGTCACTGGTTCCTGTTCTAATAAAGTAGCCCCTGACACTGGAAGATCGCCTCCTGCTCCTTCTATCCTGCGTTGTCTGAGAAGAGCTTTGTTGCTCAGCTGCTCCAGCAGCCCTCACAACTGAGCTGTATCACTGTGGTGTGCCTGTGTGCCAGACACCATGAGTGTCTTTTTAAAGACACTTCACCCGGAAGGCCGTGGCACCCAGAAGAGCCTGCAGTCTGTGACAATTTTTTATTTTTGCCTTTATGAAAAAAAAAAAAAATTAAAAAAATCTAACCATCTGTTCCAATTGCTCCATTATGAGGTGAAAAATGCTTGATTCATTAAGACAGGGACACTGCAGACACTTTCAGTGATTCTTACTTGTATTTCTTTTAAAATAAGTTAATCAATGATGTGATCTAAAAATTCAGTTTTAATTTTCTGACACTTTTTATTGAAGAGCATGTTACATGTAAAAAATGAATGACAGACTCTTACTTTTTTCCCCCAAAATACCTTCCAAGGAAAGTAGAAAAACTGATCAGGGATTTTCTTTAGTCATATTGATTGGGTCTTGCCATTTCAGTCCAGAGACTGATTTCAGAAGAAAAAAATAATATGAGGTTCAACTACCACCTCTCAATTAAAAAAA
>VWYO01017645.1:232068-242619 GCA_013400275.1 Rhadina sibilatrix | reverse complement strand
AAAAAAAAAAAAAAAAAAAAAAAAAAGGGATTGCTCAAAATTAAAGCTACACACACACACAAAAAATCACTTTCCTACTAACCATCTTGAGTCTGGGGTCCAAGAACCCCTGACCCCTGTGCTGAAGATCCATCAATTAATTTTGGCGTTGATGCTTCATCCTCAGTTTCTTCTGTTAATGGTGCAGAAGAATAACTCTCTTGTATTACAGAAGATAGTTCTGTCCCAATATCTGTCTACGGAAAATTAAAAGGAAATGTTACTGTTTACTTCCCTTGGAAGCTGTTTCTCTTCCAGTTATTCATATTCTCCCACTAGAGGTCACATAATTTCTGAGGTTTAGTGCTTGAGCTGCATTTTATCCAGGAGCGAGAATGAATTCTGATGATATATAAACAATACATGAAAATCCAACATACTTATTCACTTTTTATCTCAGTGTTTGGAATGTTTTTTATGTACGCACACATGCATATACTTCATTACTGAGAATATATACTAGTAAAATTATTTTTCCATATTTATTTAAAGATAAATTAGATTTGTGATAAAAATTGATAAGCTGTGTGTGAAAAATGAAACTTTGCTGTGAAATATCAAACAGGTGCAAAGCATTTACCATAAAATTATAAATTGTACCTTCATAAACCCAAATTCAATATAGCTGTGTAGACTCTGCTTAGAACACTAATATGATTTAAAATATTACTAAATAATTCTGAACTCCAATTTCACGTACAACTTTCTAATATGTTAAAGACTCTGGTTAACTATATTCATTAGTAGCTGTATTATGTAGTATGAAAAAAAATTGATATAGATAAAAATATTGGATAAAACCTTGGTTTTAAAACACATAAAATTTGGAAGATTCTTGCGTGGAACTAGAAAAATTTTTTTTTTTGTCCTACATTCAACATAATTAGTAAAAGCAGTAAATTTTTTCCGGCTGACTTTAATTCTAAAAATGCATTCCATTGATTTTCCACTCTAACAATTGAGGATAACAATTAAGATGCAGCAATTTTCTTGTATTACATCAGCACTCATAAAAAGAACATTGCAGACTTTCCAGGCTTGTTGCAGAGTGATCTATGTTAGCAGAGTTGTTTTCTGTAATCACCTAGACATAGTTGTGTGATCTTTGCAAGTTACTTTCTCACTGTATCTTCATTTCCCCATGTGTAATAATATTATTCAACTGAGCCAGAGCCCCTTTTGAAAGTGCACTCTTTATTCTTTAAATCCAAAACAATTAATTAGTGTCATTATACGGTTTTGCACGTCTGAGGTTCTGTTAAAAATGTAGGTAATGCATTTAACCCTGTGGATGCTGCACCACTGTACTGCAATTAGCACTCCTTATCTTTTTCTAAGGCACAGCCAGATATAGGAATTTTGTCACAGTATCATTATTCCAAGTGCCAAGGCACCAAAGCCCAAAATCCTATTTCAGTTTTCATCCACTACAGCTTTCTAGCACAACATCACTGCAAAACTATTGAATCCCGAGTCTTTCACCTGACCAAACATCTCATTTTTTGTGACCATCCAACAGCTACTGCTTTCTTTGCTGTCTCCTTGAAGTACCAGTTTTTGAAATCAATCACAGTGGTGTTCATAAATTCTAATTGCAAAAGACAGATAAAAAGTAATTGCATCCAGACTGCCCAAACAGTTAGAATTTTAAAATTTGATTTTGCATGTGGACTATAGAAGTTAAAGGAACTAAAACACATGACATCTGGATTCCAAGCAGATGTATTTGATCCCTATTTGAATCTCTTTGTATGTGTATATACATTTCTTATGTAACCAGCAGCTCAAGGGATATGATTCTACTCTTCTACTCTGTTTTTGTGAGACCCCCCCTGCTACAGTGCTGCATCTATCCAGCTGTGGAGTCTCCAGCATAAGGAGAACATGGGAGCAAGTCCAGAGGAGGGCCAAGAAGATGGAGACAGGCTGAGAAAGTTGGAGTTCTTCAGGCCAGAGAAAAGAAGTCTCTAGGAAGACCTTATAATAGCTTTTCAGTACCTAAAGAGCACCTTTTTTAGAAAGACATGTAGTGATAGGACACGGGGGGATGACTTGAAGCCTGAAACTTTTATATATTGTTAAATTCTCTACTGTGAGGGTGCTGAGGCATTGAAAATGGTTGCCCAGAGAAGTTATGGATTCCCTTGCTCAAGGCAAGGTTGGATGGGGCGTTGAGCAACCTGGGCTAGTTGAAAGGGAAGGAGAAGATCTTGGTCCCTTCCAACCCAAATGACTCTATGATTCTATGAACTGTGAAAATTTTGGAAAAAATCTACTTTACATCACATAATAGACTATCTTGCAGCATAGCTGTATATCATTACAAGCAGTATTAAGCATTATGATCCTTGATTGACTTAGAACATCTAAATATCTACCTAAAATCTATTATATAGTTTGGTTTAGGTTATATAATGGCAATAGATTCAAATATTTTATATCAATTAGTTTCACTGAAGACAGAGAACATGAAAGTAACAAAAAACCAGTAAGTACTCTGAACCACACAGGCTCAGATTTTGACTAAGAACATTTTAGGTTTTCTGTATATTCTTTAGTTGTATTCTACTAAGCCGCAGATACTATTACTAACTACAGCTTATGGATAAAAATGCCCCAATACAGTTACCAAGGTCATAACCTCACAAAATGCAAGGCAATCAAATAAGCAAGATGGCCTTCAGCTGAACTGAGTAACTTGAAGTAAGGATGTACCTTGTCATTTTGTGCACACAAACACACAATGTTACCATCTGCAGCCCTGACAGTAGACAGCTTAACCAGGAATGGACTTGGGGACAAATCAAAAGAAGGCTTTGGGAACAAAGGAAATGGGACAGCTGTTCTCCGAATGGCGGAAGCCTAGAGGGAGAGATACATTCCAGACTTTTATTGACCCAGGTTAGTACTGCACTAAAGTTCTTGCACATGCTGTCTACTTCTTCACCATATTTGTGGAAATCAAATAAGAATTCCTCTTCTGAACTTTGGAATTAAATCCAGAGATTTTGAGATCTGTCAATGTCTTTATATGCAACTTCTGTTCTACTGAATGTAGTATTCTGGAGAAGAGTATTTTCAAGCTAGACTTTGTAAATAGGCTTCAGAACAAAGATAATTTTCACTTGTTATGGGATTTGGGTCATCTATACTGGCTGCCACCTCTCTGCATATTTGGGGCATATGTTATGGAACTTACTATCTTGGGATTTGTGATTTATTTTATGTTTTTTGGGGTTTTTAGTTGATTAGGCACTGCAACTGTTGGGAAGCAAAGCAGAGGTATTAACCTCTAGCACTTCCATCTCTACACTGTTATCTGTTTCTTACTGTAGGTTGTTACCTAGATTTGCAGATACAGCTGAAAGTCTCCCAGCAATTTCCCTGTAAATGCACCAAGTCTGGGGTTTAGGGAAGCTGTTCCAAATAGTTAGTTTTATCTATTCACTCTCCTGCAGCTATGAGTGTCATAAAAAAATAAAAATTATTGATGTTAACTTAATGATGTTGCAGTTTTTATACTTGTAACAGAGTAGGAGTTCACTGATATATGTTTTACATACCAGACCCAGAGCATGAGCAGTATTTTCTTGCTGTTAATAACTTGGACTTTAACTAGTGACCTAAAGGTAAAAGTCTGTTTCCCATTATTGGTCATCTGAACCATGCAGCTTTGTTTCTTTTACAAGTTTGATAAATCATGAGAGATTGTAACAAGACAAAGATGTTTCTTGGACTATATACTGTCCAAGGAATAATCCCTCATCTTCCAGATGTTTGTTTATTTTTGGCAACTGCGCTTTACTAAAAAAAAAAAATAAATAAAAATTGAAACATAAATTATTATCTATCACTTAATGACATTATTTTCCATAGGGTTTTTTGGAGGGAGCCTGGAATTAGGCAGAAAGTGGACTTGTATTTCATTTGAAAATTTAAGAAATATTCTTTGTGAAAAATCACAAAGCAGGAAGAATATTGTAGAGAAATACAATAAAGTATGTTTCTCTTTGCCAGTAGCTACAAGTCTTCAAATAATAATCTGTCTTCCAAGGCAGTTTTAATACGCGACATAAGAAAAAACTGAAGGGGTATCACATCACCTATCTTTAGACATCTATATGGTTAATAGTTACCTTACTCTGTCTTTGGAATCAATCAAGAGATTTAGAGAATACCAGTTCAGATTAATCCCAGAGCACGCCAAAGGACAGTTGATATCTTTCCTAAGATTGCATGGAGTACTTTCCCCACTCTGTATTTATCCAATGTGACTCCATTTTCTATTGGAAGTTCTTAGTGTGGCTGGCGAATTCAGAGCATTTTCAGACCAAGATATTACAAAAGTCAAGAATGCAGAAATCAGAACACACCAGTAAGTGATAAAATGCAATTGGTAAAATCAAACTTGCAACTTGCCATCCATAGGCTGAGCATTTAGTCTATGATAGCATCACTTCACAGTCAGTACAGAATGGGACAAAACTTCTGAAAAGCAGCTCCAGACATTGAATACAGAAATTTCTTTTAGGGTGGACTCTTTAGGTATCTCTATCTCACCAGTATCTCTATCTCACAGTAAAGTAGATGGGACAAACTAAAGGAGTTTATGTGTCTTTTTATGTGTCTATTTTATATCTTCATCTTTTAAGATCAAAGCTGATGTATTACACATGATAAGTTTAAATCTAGAGGAGAATGTGAAGTGTGTTCTGTTTCAGTGTTTCTTTTACTGCAAAAATACATTTCTTACACAAATAAAAATTCAGAACTTAAAAAGAGGCATTTTAAACTTGAAGGGACAGTTGTTCCACAGAATGACCCATCAACTTATGGTTTCCCCCATAGCTGCTCTGAAACTACCAAAGGCTTACAAAAAAATCTAATTATGGTAGAAGTTATTCATGGAATCACAGAATGGTTTCGGTTGTATGGAACCATAAAAATCATGTATTTCCAATCCCCTTGCCACAGGCACAGAGGTTTGTTTTCTTTTCCAAAAGTGGCCTATACTTGTTCTTGAATTTTACATTTAAAGAGTTATTTTCTCCTATTGTTCTGTCTTAAAAAGAAATAGAATTGTGAGTCACTGCAGACAAGTGAATAACAAGAGCTGTAGTCAAAACCTTTCTGAAAAATGAGAAAAATTCCTATTTGGGGATAAAGCTTCAAATAATAAGTTTTCTTATTAACTATGTGGCTATCTGACTTGTACATTACTTGTACCTATTAATAGGGTTTCTTAAAAAGGTATATGATATTCTGAAAAGTATCAACTGTATATCCACTTATAAGAAGTCTCTTATCTAATCAAATACCTATGACAAAGATAGGAACAGTAGTGTAATCCTCTTTCAGCTCTGCAGAACGTCAAGACAGAGTTCTTGTTCGAGTGTGGCACCTCGTCATGTGCACTATGCCAACAGGAGAGACTTTGTGTGTATGCACACAGACATGAGCAAATGTGCGTGTGAAACTCAAGTTCTAAGCTTTGTGCAGGCACCAAAATGCCCTATTATTAGATTCAAATTCAACAAGTTATGAACTAATGCTAATCAAAATGCATCAAATATTAGACTTTCACTATGTTTCTTTTTAAATATTTTGTGAATCATACTTTACAACTCAGCTCTTCTGTGTAAACAGACCCAGACTCATCTGTATTTAACTCTTGTGCTTTTCTGCTTATTCAATGTTAGGAAAACCATTCTTGATTAAATGCTTCTTTGCTTCTCAGCCTCACTAGCCTATCTCAGCAATGAAAATATTTTTATGATGCTCCCATATTCTTACTTCTTATTTTTTTAACTTAGTTTTTCCTATCTAAAGAAAAAATTGGCTGATTATGTTTAACAGACACTGCGATAAAATCACAGTGCCATTAGGCATTAGTGGCTGACGTACATAAGAATCTCTCTCCACAATCAGTTTTTCTCACACATTTTCCAAAATTTTCATTTCAAAGAGGGAAGTGAGAAGCTCACACAAGAATTCCTTTGAGAGTCTGGTTTGATTCTATTCATTCTAAAAAGAAGGAAATCTCTCTTTGTGTGTGTTTTGGAGCATTTGGGAGACCCAGTCTTGACTGTGGCCTCTGGACCCTATCATGATATAAATATTGATTCACAGTACTAATGAACTGTGAAGAAAAGGGAAGATACAACAGCTCATGTTTATACTGTTGTTATTGTCAGAAGATAAATCCAACACAAAGCTTGTACACTTATGGTGACATTTCTTCACTGTGTCTTTCTCCTTGAGGACCTTGGAATTTTTTCCCTTATAATAGGTTTTCTTTTACACTGCCTTTTTTTAGATATTATCTGTGAAAGAGTTGATACTGCTATCTTAAAGTCTCGATGTACATTTTATTTCTGAGTGATATATTACTCAGATATATTACTCAGTCAGCCCGCCTCAAAAGATACCCCAAGAGAATGTTTCACTCTTGTCTTAGAGCATGGTCTTGGGATGTCAAGCTTAATTTTAACCAGATAAAATGAGTGGAAAGAATCACTTTCTAATTATCTTTAGTTCTTTCCTCACTTTGGTGATTATACATCAAATGTGTGATACAGTACCTAATAATCTGGAAAAGGACATGCTTACACAGATGCTTTAGTTTAACCCCTTGAGGTGCACAGGTGATTAATTGACATTGCAATTAACAAGAGTAGCACACTAAATGTGTCTGAAATACTAGAACTGGTCAGTCTCCTGGACCTTCTGCAAATCAGCTGGATACACAGCCTTGGAAAAGTTTGCATTTTGCCAATGAGTCTAAAAATGAGTTAAACAGAATGACTTCTATTTGCACATAACTGAATTTTAAAATCTTACATTGAAGACAGAAACAACAGAAAATGCTATTTGAGTCTTATCTCAACAATTTCAGAAGTCTGAAACATGATTCAGAGCTCTCTAAAGGAAAATTCAAGTCTTAAAAGACTTACTGCACACAGGCTAGATCTGTTGAAGGCCTGCTGTTTGTCTGGGTCTCTGTGGTATTGCTCATAATGTAAACTATGCATAATAAAAACTAACCTGTGACCTTGAATAAATATTGAATTTTACACATAGACCCACTTGTGTTGTTCACATCATTATGACAAGAAGATTTTAAGCAGTAAAATCATAACCATAATCAAGACATCAAATGTATTCTGCTTAAAAGTTGAGTGACATTATATTCAATGATTAAAATATAACTTGCAAGACTGACATGCCCTATCAAATAGTACACTGACATATCTATAAAATTTCCTACAGCACTGACCACTCATATCTCCTGGGATATGGGGAGCTATGAATGTTTAGGATTCTCGTGGGTGGTACATGGTATTAGGAATGAAAGAAAAAAAAAAAAAAATTAGCAAAACATCTACCAAAATAAAGGCTCTCACATGGAGATCCATCCATATGCAAAGCAAAACTGACATGATGGATGAACTTCACTTGATGAATTTTAAAAAGGCTGTCTGAAGAGCTCAGCAACAGAAGATAATCTTGCTCTAGAAAAGTTTACCAGTTTACCCTGACTCTGCCTATTCCAGCCTTCGAAAAAGAAAAAACCTGTGTCAGGATCTCTCGTATCTTTTCTTGTTGGGTGCAACATCAGTCATCCTGAGTTTCCTTTCAGCTGGAAAAGAACATCAAAGCCTACCTTTATCTCTATTCTTCAGTCAGAAACTTGGAGAGGGCCACCCACATGTTTTGGTGTTATAGGACCTCACGGAGAGAGTACAGCACTGGAGAATCCCACCTACCATTCAATGCATTACTAAGAATTCTGTTTGAATGAGAAAAACTCAGTGCTAAGGGACATTCAAAATAACTTCTCCCATTTCTGGGAAGGAAGTAGTTTCTGTAGGGATGATAAAGGCTTCATTTCTAAGAGCAAAGATAGACAGAAACTGTGGGGTTTTAATCAGCGTGAAATAGAGCACAGCAACTAAAATTGGTAGTAACTTTATCAGGAAAGCAAGCTCAAGCGGGATCAAGACGAGCACCAGAGTGGCACAAGGGAAACAAGCCAAAGGCAAGATAAGTTGCTTACAGCAAAGTACTTCTCAATCACTCTTAGACATTGAAAAAATATTTCCTACAAATTAGAAGGTTCTGATCTTAGCGTTAACTTTAATGTTATCTCTACAATTCTCCTGTTTTGGAATATAATTATTCCTAAATTGTCTCTGTCCTTTGATTTCCATGCTGTTATACAATTTCTGTCTCACATTGATGAAAGAGTAGCTTCTGTCCCTCCTGCTGTAATCATGAATCTTTCAAAAGATTGCATTTTCATGAATTTTGCATTATATGAAAAAAGTACTAAAGTATTATGTATAAAAAATGAAAATACCATATTATTTAAATGTTATATTTTTCACTCAACCTGTATCACACACAATCCTGAATCACCGAGTGCCTATATTACCTTCAGTGAAGTTGTGCCTATGTCTAATCAGCAAGGTGAGAATAATGTAGCCTTTTAGTAACTGTAAAGAAATAAAGGATTGTAGAAGAGGAAGGAAGCATTTAAGTCAACAAGGGGAGTCTCTTGCTTCTACAGGCAACATATCTTACCAGCTCACACTGTATCAGAATTTCAACAGTTTTTCTTCAGTAATTTTTCTTACTTTCCTGTGTTTAAATTCAAGTGCTTTCCCTTTCTTTTTTCTTCCTTCTGCCACTTTCCTAACAGCAATAGAAAACATTAGGATTTTTAACCTGAAATACTTGTACTGAACATAAACCTAAGGAAACAGCATTTTACAATCTCATTTAATGGGAAATGCTAGAAATCCTGTCTCAGCTACCTCTGTGCTTCTTCCAGACAGATGAATCACAGTGATGACCTCCAACAGAATTTGTGGAATTGCATGGAGACCTGAGGAAAGCATGGTACCCTTCATCTATTTTTAAAGATTGCCACAAATAAAACCCCAATCGGAATATATTTTGGCCATGTTTGTAGATCAGGGAAAGAGTGAATGAACTGCAAAGGCGATAGAAACCACATGAGTAGATTTGTCTGATAAGTATTTTCATGGCAAAGAAAAACTGATCTGTAACTACTACATTTATGCACTTCAGAAAGACGGAAAAAATTAAGTTCTAATTACCTCTACTTGGTCAGACTGCTTGTTTTCATCATAGGCAAATGGATGAGGCAGCTCTCCAAGTGGTATGTCGTAATCATAAATTATGCTATCACTGATGGGGGCAGCTCCAACAGACTCAAAGATAAAAAATCCCAGAAAAACATTTACAAAGGTCTGCATTCTGTTCTCTTTCCTGAAAGAGAAGGAAATGAACAGATTGTAGGTACTCTGGTATTGACAAGGAATCTATGAGAATTATATGTCACAAATACAGTACTTATATATAAACCCCACAATATTCCTGATTAATAATTCATATTTATTTATGATAATCAGTGGTTTTCTTCATGAAGAGTCCCTGGATCTGACAATTCTGTGGTCTGCTTAGGCCATACTCATAGTCATATAATTTAGAAAAGACCTGTTGAATTTTATCTCATTGTAAAGATAAGCTGACTTCAATAAGAAAGACTCTGAATGGTATTTTTCACCTTTCATCTAACTTCACCTATTTTCATTGCACTTAGATATGGACATTTGAGAAGCTAGAGAAAAGGTAAATTTTTATATTACTTGTGTTTATCACAATAAATAACCTTCTGGAATGTATAACAATGCAATATTATATATCTCCTCCATTATAAAAAAAAACCACAAAAATTAAATGGAATAAATCAAAAACAAAAAAAAAATTTAAACAAACAAACAACCAAACAAAAACCAAACACCAAAACCACAACAACAACCCTCCCCTACCAACCTATTAAAAACATTAGAAACTCTGTTATCTCTGGATAAGCATAATCAAAACATTTTTCACTTGTTAGTTGTTTTGTCAGAACATAATTTTAATTGGTGTGGCACATTTGGACCAGATTTGTTCTTTTATTTGGGCACAAAATAAAAAATAATGTGTCCTCCATAGCCCCGTGGACAGTAGTGCTTCATTATTCAATCAACACTATTTTTAAAGTAGTGAAAAATTGTGGTGTAGTGTATTCACCTGTTATCCTTGGAAAATAGAATTGTAAAATTGAATTATCACCCATTTAAAATTCTATAAAATTTAATTATCACATATTTAAAGTTCCAGAATTTTGT
Source organism: Rhadina sibilatrix (assembly GCA_013400275.1). NCBI lineage: Eukaryota > Metazoa > Chordata > Aves > Passeriformes > Phylloscopidae > Rhadina > Rhadina sibilatrix. Next base: position 232,378 of record VWYO01017645.1, on the reverse strand, counting down.
AAAATGGTAGAAAATTCATGTTAGGTTTGAGAACTAGCATTTATGTACTCCCTTTTCCTTGTAAGTGTTGCATTCACTATTATCATATAAGATGTCTGACACAAGGCTCAATTCAGCGTTCTTTACTTACATATTTATTTGTCTGTAGCTCACATTAATTTCACCAAAAGCATAATAATAATGAACAATGGATAAGTCTAATAAACTGTATTCCTTATGTGATGTCATGACACACAAATATTTAATTTCAAAATTTTAACTACTTATAATAAAGTATAAGAAATACATGAGGGTGCCTTTTTTTTTTTTT
>VWYO01017645.1:193899-225831 GCA_013400275.1 Rhadina sibilatrix | reverse complement strand
TTTTTTGTGGTGTGGTGTTTTTTGTTTGTTTGTTTATTTGTTTATTTGTTTGTTTGTTGTTTTTGGTGGGGGGGTTTGGTGGGCCAGGGTTTTTTAAATATTTCAGGGAAAAAAAAAAGCCAATTTAAAATTTGTCAGATATATGCTAGATATGCATAATCAGTAAAATCTTTCATGCAGTCTAGTCTACCAGACTGATGAATTTCATGATGAAATGAGCATTCAGAGCATTAGGGTTTTTTGCATATGGAAAGACCATATCTATGTAGTCTCTGATACATCATTACATTCAATATACTTGGAATTTCTTAGTTGTTAAGAAAAAGCATTAGTTTCAACAGAGACCATGAACATTTACAGTAGAATCAAACAATCAATAGTTATAGCAACAGGAATGGATGGCTCCCACTTTCCTTTCAGAAAAGGTGATTTAGAACCTTCAATATCTGCTTCTGAAATTACTAAACTTTGTTGGAAACTATGAGCAAGATCCAAAACTTATGACTTTTAATCACCTTAAGCCAGCCTTGATGTAAAGTTCAAAGATTCTCCTTAAATACTTTGCCAGTTTTACATCTCTGACATTTGTTGATATAACAAGCCCACAAGCTAAATCCATCATAGCATGCAATTCACTCTTTCTGTATGTTACAAATTTTAAGGCAGATGAAAATGTTGTTAATTTGTTACTGAACATACTGTATATACTGTATAAGAACAAACCATATAGTTAGCCTAGAAAAACACTTTGGAAATCAGAGAAGTCCAATTATTCAAACTCTGCTAAAACAGGCCTGAAATACCCTTTATAATAATGTTCCTTGCACTTCTTTTTATTTGATTAAAAAGTATGAAGAGAATATATATTTTGAAGGATATTTAGTATATTTGGTTTTGAGACAATTAGGAGGTAATACTGAAATATAATCTAAATTGATGTTGGTGCCTAAGACAAAAATTTTCCATTCCATGTAAATATGCATATGAGAGAAGGAAAAATTATTTTTTCTGAAGACTTTGCTGGGAAAATCTTAATGGATCAATTTTTTCTACCTTGTTACTACTCCTTTCATACTTTTGAAATGACTTGGGTTACAACACGCCTGGGTTGGTCTGTTGGGTACATGCATGCATGCACACAGGTCTTTGCAGGTTATACCAGAGCTCATTAATGAAGGCAGTTTCAGGAATTCCCAGTGGGGCCAAAGGCAGGGGTCAGAGCTTCAGGCTCACCTGCTTGGGTTCTATTCCATTCACATTAGACAGAGAGTCATTCTTCTAAAACCAAATTTACAATTTACTGTTTAGGGACATAATTTACATCAGTTTTGAGAAGAAGCAGGGAAAGAAACTGCTGTTCTTTCTTTAATCATGGTTGAATATACGATAGTACTGCTGAGTATGCAAGCATGTGATATAGCAAAAAGATTTTTATTAGCATATAGAGCTATTGTCTGCTGTTCCTGCCAGCCTGCAGACTGGTGGTGTTAGACCCTTTCAGGAAAATGTAGTTCCTGGCCCCAGAGATGGAAAATTTCAGTGTGTTTTTGCTTAGTTAAACAAGTACCATTCAGAGCTGGGTTATCATTTTTATCACAAAAAGATGAATGATATTTTGCTTGGGATTGAAAAAAACCCAAACAAAACAAACCAGAAACAAAGTTTGATAAGACAAGGATTTAGAATTCAGTAGAGCACAAGCTTTGTGTTCTATGTTGACATACCATTTATTCAAATGAAACTGTGAACACTATTATACTACACTTATTTCATGGACAGAGAATATAAGGGACTTTTTATAGCATTGTGTCCTCAATGTTCTGGAAAATTTGAAATTGATGCAATGAATTAAAGTTATTTTTCCTCATTTGCATAAATGTTTCCCAGTTTCCTATGAAGTGTGAAATTGTATGTGTGCTCTTAGATTTGCAATTTGTGCTACATATATTGCAGTGGTTTATACCCTCCATATGTATTTCCAAAACATTAAAAAAAATGTTTGTAAAGATGTTGGCATGACCATTTGCATTTGACTGCCTTCAACTAATCTTACATTTGCAACATAAAGATGTTCTCTGCTTTTATTGAATTTATTACAAAATGCTATTATATTAACTGAATGACTTTTAATATCTTAAATTTTATAACGGTACATATCTCTAGCAAGTAATTCTCACACATAGTGATCCAAAAAAGTTATAATTCCTCCAGACTGTAGAATACAATCTGGGAATTATTAGTGCAGTATATAAACCAGTCAGTTTAAGACTTTGCTCAGTCACCAGTTTGTCAGACATGCAGTTAGTATTCATGTTCTCAAAGCATCTGTTGCACCATTCAGTGCCATATATGCATTGTCTCCTTCTGATTGTTTCTTCTAACAGAAGCCAAGGTAGTGGCTCTGAGGGCTTTGATCTCAAGGGAAGCTCTACTCACCTTATTTTACATTGCTCTGATCTAGTATATTGGAAATATATTATTCTCTTAATCTCTCATGGAATCAACGATTGAGTATGGGTCCTGTTAGATGATCCAGCCCTGACTATAACACAGAATTTCAGGCTCTATCCAGCTTTTGGATGCTTCACCTTCCACAGCTGAAGGCAGAGAAGGAATGGTGGCAGGCAGGGGGTGCATGGGAGGTGGGTGTTGTGGTCAGGGAACACAGGGCAGAAGTGAAGGAACCAGTTGCACAGAGTGAGACAAACATAGCTGGTCTGGGCCAGGGCTAACCACAGCCTGACTCCAGGACCTCTGGCACTGTAAATAAGAGATACATTACCCTTCAGCCAACAGTTCTGTTTATTTGGTTTGAATTTCTGTTTTAAACTGTTTCTTTTCTGAGTAGATGTGGGAACATGTCCTTTGAGACACTAATGTACAAAGAATGTGAGAATTTTGGTTTTTCTCATAGGCATTAAGGAAAACTATTAATTAACTTTAGCTCTTAGAATGACTATGGATTTATTTATTGCTGATAAAATAATATGGCTGTGAACAAGAATTAAAGATGTTTTTAATCTGACCTTCATTTATAAAAATTAAATGTTTGGAAAACATATTTAAAAAGTTTGGAGAAAATATCAACACAGATAGCAGTTCAGCAAAAGTGCAGATTGCTCTGAGCATGACAATGAAGGAAAGTATCATTTTCTAATGAGCAGCATGCAAGTTTCTCTGCTATTTTACAGGTCAGACAGTCATATTTTTAAAATGCAGGTATCCAAGCAAAATACTTAAGTTAATACTCTATGCCTATGTCTGTTGTTGAACTGAAGTATTAAAACATTGTTTTTCGGCTCTATTTGACATATAGGTGGTACTTTCCAAAATTTATACACACACAGACACACACACACACATACACACACACACACACACACACACACACACACACGGAGATCCTGGTAGCTTTAAAAGATCTCAAGATACTGAGATCAAATGGTCTTTAAACTTTTGATTAGTGGCATTGTCTTTTAGGAGGTTTCTTTGTTGTGTTTCATGCCTGCACAGCATGTCATTGACCCTCATTGCTTAAAATCAGCATTTACTTAGCTCACCATCTGCATCATTACCACATGATCTCTGCTCTCAAAACTCTGCCATTTCTCTGTTGCTGCTAACAGAAACAGGATCAGAATAAGGTGATGAAAGGCCTTTATCCATCACGGTCAATACAGCTAAAATACCAGCAAAATGGTTCACTGAGTGAAATTTCACAACTGGGTATCATCCTGAAGAGACAAACAAAGCAAAACTTGAGCACCTGATCTAAGCAAGCATTGGGAGAACACACAAGGAATGGATGATGCGCAGGAGGGAAAAGGAAAATGTTAGGTTTCCACATAACTGCAAATATAGTGAGTTTCAGTGCTATTTCAAGGTTGCTTATGTCCTGTTTTCACACAAATCTGTGCTGATGAGTGTGTAAAGGAATCATTCACAGGGAAGTTTCAGCTTGTGCAAGTTTCCTGAGGTCTGGAAGCCCAGATTAATCTGGATCCATCCAACTTTAGACTAAGGGAATAACTCCAAGTCTGTGCAGAGAAAAATTCTACATCCAGGCAAGCAGGAAACAGGGTTAAATTTCATTGTATAAATGGTGCTTTCTTTTTGTTTCTGTCCTTTGATGAGCAGTGCAGTTATTATAGTGTTGTTTGCCCAGATGTCCACAGTTATTTTGCTGATTCTTTTGGTAGTCAGTTGGTCCACTGTGAAACTGGTTAACTGGGGAAATAATTATCTGCTGGCAACATGGAAAAAGACCTTCTGTCAGCCATATATCAGTTCAGGTGGAAACTTTAAAGTTTCTTAGCTGTAAGAGCAGTAGAGTAATTGTCTTGTGATGGTGAAAAGCCTTTGGTTGTTTTAGTGTAAGACCACAGAAATGCATTAATTAGATTGTGTGATAACAAGTAATGGAGATTTTTGCTCCAAATGAAAAAGTTGTACATGGAGATCAGAAGGGATTCTTTTAGCATCTGGGGAAGGCAGTAAATGGAAATATTCAGCAATAGCCTGATGTAGTCAAAATGGCATGCAAGGAGGAGCATTTGAAATTGGGTGTTTATAATGTATAAAGTGTATCTAAATGACCATGTAAAAGGTGCGAAAGAAAATAAAAAATAATTGCTGTACTGGAGATCAGAAGGAAGATATTTTAATAACAGAGCTTTATGAAAATACTGACAATAACCATGCATAGAAATAACAGTTCTGCTATACAAGCCAGCATAGCATGTAGTGAAAAAACTCAGACCATAGAATTGAGGTGTTTGAAAAAAGAATGGGTGAGATATTTGTATCAGTAAGGAAGACACATAGATGACATTGTGAAGAATTACAGAATAAAAAGAGTAAGCTCCATTTTCCCTATTTAAAATTCCAGTTTCTTTAATATAGTTGTCAGCAGGAGACTGGGGAATCCTTACCACAGAGGATAAAGATCAAGTAGTGTGAATCAATAAACTTGTCCAAGGAAAATGAGCAAAGGGAGATCAGCAAGGAGTGGAAGAGATTGAGGGAAGGACTAAGAGTCACTGAATATTGACCTGAGAAGTAAGAGGATACCCAGTCACTATGTTGCTGTTTAATCCATAAATAAGATGCAGAATCAAGACCTTTTCACGTAATTGTTTCCTGGAAGGAAAACAGACATTTCGGATTATTTTTGCTATGCAGACATGTAAGTGTTCATCTCATTTGTAATTTCTAGTGTTCATAGATTTTCTTTGCCTAAATAAATTCCGAGGGACACAGCTGCACCTGGTGAAAAACATCAGATTTTCCTGTCAGAGTGCAGATTAATGAAAGTTGAGCCCTGTACATTTTATGGTGGTTTAATGATAGCTACTACATAAGCATTATGGGCCAAGACTAATTAAAGAACAGTGCAGTGTGACTTGTAAAACTACATTGCTGAAGTAAAGCCATCTCTGAGGTAAATCACTTGGAGCCCGTGGTGAGCTCAGTCTGCTGGCAAAAGTCATTGCTTTCATTTACACCTCTGAAACCCCATTAATAAAGGCAGATTTTGGTCCATGTGCTACTTTAAATAGAATTCAAGGGCAGTGAGTATGTCAGATATTTCTACCATTAAAAAGAATCCTGCTGAGGTGACCAGTCAGCTTTGGTTGCTACTCTATAGTGCCAATGACTGTCACTGTATCAGCTGCTAGAGGAAAGTTTGTTCCTGAAGGACTTAATGCAAGAGCATTTGAAATTGTTTCATTTCATTATGTCTGGAATTTTATATCATTGTATAAAGATAATAAAGGGAGCAGAGGAGAACTCCATAATATATAGTCTGAGAAGAATAACCAAAGGCAACAAAAACTTTCCCTTTGGCAGTTAGTTTTTTCCCTTTTACTCCATGAAACATGAGAACTTTTATTATATAAAACTATGCTTCTTTGTGAATTTTTCCTTTAGGTTTGCCAGTGAAAGATGATGATTTAATTCTTTCCAGATATTCAGTTGATTTAACATAATTTCTTTCATGTGGAACAAAAGGGGATAAATGGGCACAGATCCTAGAATATCTATTCTTTTTCACAAATCCTTAAGGGTACATTTCATGGAATCACAACATATTTTTGGCACACAATTCTTGAAATAATTACACAATGTTTGATTATAAGGCTGTTTATTGAAGATCATATGGCATTTGTCCTGTGTGCTTACCCTGATTATTTTCTTTGTTTTAATGGACTGAGATGTATGCCTGAATTAGAAATACTATTAAAACAGACATATTTGAATAAGAAACCCTCTTGTCCAGCTTTTCTAGACACAGCTGTTACTTTTTCAAACCCAGAAGCTTTCATGTACCTCATTCTCATTTCATTTCTCTTGGATTGTTTCCAGAATAGCTTGAAGCATTGATTATGGTTAAAAGCTTCATTTTCCTTTAACTAAAACCAGTTTCATAAAAGTCTTCATTTTATAGTATCTTTTATTCACTCTTGTGCTTCTTCTTCTCTCCTGTGTCTTTTACGTGCATGCAGTATGTTTCTTTTGTGTGCTACACATATTTAGTTGAAAAAAGCCATACTGAAAAGAGCATGTGTATCACTCAATTGGGAACTATTGACACAAGAACAACCTTGCCACTGTGGAATTCTGGTAAGATGAGTCACTGTGGAGAGGCAGTGAATGATCCAAATCAACATTTTATTCCCTAATTAGATTGTGTATTGAAATAAAAATATGTTGTGTTAAGGCTGAGCCAAAAAGCAGTTCTGTGGGTACAGGGATTTGGTAAGAGCTGTTGAGTATTTTCTTTGCAGCTTTCCTTTTCCTTTGAAATTCACTTTCAAAATTAACATATCTTTTTACTGTTCTATATATGATTGAGGTAGAAAAGGGCTTAGAGAAATTTGAAGTTTACCTTTTAGCCCTTCATTTTCCCTTAGTTTTTAAATAGGAACCCATAAGTTCATTCTCCCTGTCTGGGAATAGCTGCTTCAGTGACTTCATTGTCCCATCTGAGGGAACTGCTGAATTTTGTTGCTCTTGGTGTCATGGTCATTTCAAAACAGGGCTGCTGCTCGCACTGTCAAATTGTTGGCCAGAATCCATTTGGGACCAATGTAACCCAATCTATCTGTATAATAAGAGCACTAATAATAATTCACTTTTACATTTCTGGAACCCCAGAGAATGTAAGAGCAGATGTTTATCTGCCTCAGAAAAAAATACAAACAAAACCAAAAAACCCAAACAAACAAAAAACCAAACAAACAAAAAAAACCCACCCTGATTTTTTTTAATCTTGAAAGATAACCTGTTCTTCAGTGAAAAACAAAACAAAACAAAAACAAAAACAAAAAAACCTCAACAAAACAAAACAAAAAAAAACAAATCAATCAAGTTGGATTTCTGACATTCTAAAATACGAATTGATATTTAAATTCAGTCCATATCAATCAACACTAAATATCCAGTTGTTTTCCCACCAGGAGTAAGATGACTTTACAAAGCCATCTCATTTAGATGGCCAAAGATTTTATATTAAGCAGTTTTTGGACATTCTTGAAATTTCTTCAAACATTTTTTCTGTATCCATCAAATATTGACTTTTCTCCTTCAATATGGAATTTTTTTTTCCTATGCTCCTGACAAAAATAGGACTTTTCATTGCATGGTGTGAAATGGAGGCTAGCAAGAAGCAAAACTTTGCTTTTGATCTTGTAGTACATCTGACCCATGATTTAGCACCTGGAAGTATAACCATAGCACTTCTGTAAGACCCAAAAAGTAAACATGCCTCTGAAAATTAGTAGGCTTTGGATCTTACATCAACCAGTGTCTGATACATCAGCTGATAAAAGTAAACATATAAGCTGATAAAACATGAAGAAGGATGTAGTTTACAGGATGAAAACTAAGCCTGAGAAGCTGCCGGAGCTGATATACCAGCTGACACTGCCTCTTCCTGTGGTTTCCAACTAATGAAATTGATGGTTGTGGCATATTACTATATTCCTTTTGGAATTCATTCTAAAAGGCATGAAAAAAGCATGAAACAGTGTACAGAATACAGCAATATATGATCTGAAGAAAGCTCATGGGTCTTATTCACACATCTGCACAGTTCCTTTGTCTTTGGGCTGCATATATAATCAGTGCTGTAGTCAGCATTACAAATACTGAACACTTTCTCTTAGCTGTTGCTGTCATGCCAGTCCCCAAAAGAAGTAACTCTAGACCAAGCTGAAGGATTATAAGTCTCAGGCTGTAAGCACCTTTGTGGACAGATATTTTCCAAGATTTCCAGCTCCCAGTTTTCCTCCCTAAAAGCACAAGAGCATCTTGTGTTTCCTTCCCGATTCTTTTACTCTCGTGCAAAAGGATACCCAGTAAGGAAGGCCTCTCTCAAGCTACCTTCTTTTCCAAATGTTTTTCCTTCTTCCTCTTTTATCCACTCATCACAAGTTTTTCCTCTTCCCTTCCCAGTCATTTTTTTCATGTATTTTATTTTCTCCCTTCTAGTATTTGACTTCTTTTTTCTTCTTTCTTATAAAAGTATGGTTATATTGGTCACATGAAAAATGAAAAGTAAAATTGTTTTGTTACTTGTTCAGATACTGGTCACAACGAGAGCCTTTTCCTATATCTGGAAGTTCTGAGTAAAAGTGGCAACAACTAAGGCACAACTTGCACATATTTTTGAGATCTCTCCCTAAAAACACAGTTTTTCTACAATTACAATACTGTGAAAGGGCACTTTTTTAAAAGTGGAAAAAGGCCATCTATAGGCCTAAAGTTAATATACCTTTCTAAGTGAAGGATGTCATTCACAGCTATTTTGACTGTGATCTGTTAACTGATTTCTGATTCCTTCATATCACATCACTTCATCACAGTTTGTATCTGCTCCCAGTTCTACAATGGACAAAATAACTCCATGATTTTTTGATGCAGAGGAGGAAGTCTCATCTAATCTTGGTCCAGGGCTACCTAATTTTATTTCAGCTTTTTTTTTCAGCTGTAGAAAGGACAAGGCTTCAAAATATTTAACTTGTCTTTAGTCAAGTTAAAAGGCATCAGTCTGGGGCTTAGTCTCTTGAAAGGATAGGAATTTATATTCCCAGCAAGGAAGTTACCTGGAGTCAATAGCTTCAGAGATTCCCAGTATATCAGGCATTTCGTTGAATTTGAAAATTCAAATTTTTATATGTGTCACTACACACACAGAGAATAGGACAATTTAGAAATATTAAATGTTTACACTGCAATGGGAGACAAATATTCCCTATAAAATATGACTTCTAGCAGATTAAATGAAAAAGTTTCTCTAAAACTTTTCAAATTTTCTATTAATGGCAAAATATGCTTGTTTTAAGTTCCTCTGACTGCTGAGCTGTGCCCAAACTGGTTTGTTTTAAACAGTTTCTGGAGATCTAGAAATGATGACTGATGACTGTTTAGACCCAATCACAATGATCAGTATAGAAAAAAACAATATTTCAAACCAACCCTGTTGCCAGCCTATTGTTTACCTGTGAGAAGGTAAACAAGAGACAAATGCTTACATGCTATCAGAAAACTCCGCGAGTGTTAATTCAGCCAGTGCAATCAAAAGAGGGGATAAAGGTGTTTCCATTTCTGCATTCACAGCTGCAGAAACAGTGGTTTCTTCCCTCTGGAGTCCCTCTAGGTTTATGCCTTAGCAGCAAACTGTCCAAGCCTTGTGATAGGCTTCCAAAGACCTGTACAAGTACTTGCAGATACTTTAAGCTTGACAGTTTGCTCCAATGGCATCTTCATCTCTGTCTGTCTTGCTCTGGATGATTTTCTTCTTTGCATGTTTGTGATGAAATTGACTTCACTGAGTTGTTGAACCCATTTTTGCCTTGATTTCTACCAAACAATTCAGCCCCCTCATAAGCTGAGCTGCTGGTTATTTGCCTCAGCTCCTCAGACACAAGACACCCAGGCAGTCATTCCCTCACCAAGCCCAGACAACCCATGTCAGAAGCAGCCTAGCAGCAACAGGACTTATCCTGCTCCACGCCTTACAGTACTTCCATTGGGAAAAATCCCAGTATGGAGCTAGTATTAAACCAGCAAGAATTAAAACCACATGAGCTTCAGGAGGTAAGCAAAGGATGTCTAAATATGGGGAAAGCAGGCACCACAGAAAGCCTTGAATCCCTGGGAGCACCTTTTTCCCTGAATTAAAAAAAAAAAAAAAAAAAAAAAAAAAAAAAAAAAAAAAAAAAAGAGGCTGTAGTGCAGAGTTGTCAAAAGTAGGAAAATACAGGCAGAAACCTCACTAATGCTTTGAGGAAAATCAGAAGCATGGATAATACTGCAGCTGAAATCATTCTCAGTGTTCCTCAATATCGAATAAGTCTGCTATGTTGATCCCAGACAGAATGCAAATGTAAAGAACAATGGAGAAAAAAAGCAAAGCATGGAAATTTTGTCTTGAGAACAGAAAATTCACTTTTCTGATTGTTTATTTATTTGATGGTCAGTCCAATGTAAACATATTTATATTTGTTTGAGGAAGAATTAACTATTTTAGTTTTCTTCTTCATGTAGAAAATGAAAAATAAAACTCACACCATATTCATACGTGATATTTTTAATTTAAGGTTAAAGAACTTGCACCAAACCAAAATAAGCACATAAATAACTAGCTTTTTAAAAGATCCAAACCACTGAGACTTTCAGATAAAGCCTTCATGCACAGCTTTCTCTTCCCAACTGGGTCAACAATTTAGAGGTAGGAAATTTGGGGACCTTGTTCATGGCAGATTGGTCAAAGATATTTGAAGCGTAACTCACTTCTATTCTGCTGCTAAGCAGAGTTGAGAAGGCTTGCCATCAGTCTTCCTCATTGGAAGCAGCTCCAGTCATTAAAAGAAACAAATCTTAGGATTCACAAAACAGCAAGAACATCTAGTCTGGTGCTGAAAACAGCCTACTCAGAGAAAAATAATCTACACTCCAATTCAATCTGCTTCTGATTCAGACAGGGTCTTGAGCCTAAATCCTGTAATACCATGAAGCCTATCCTCACTGCCAGGAGAGAGAATCAGTGATTATTTCAAGTCCTGTAACAAAGTAGAGCATCACAAGGAGATTACCATCCTCAAAATAGGCTTCTTAGCAGTGGGAGCATGATTTCAGACAAATTCAAGGATTTTGTTAACTGGTGAAGAACGTATCATGCTACATGGACATCTTAGCAACAAGAATATCAAGTAAGAAGCATGAACACTATTTTTTTTCCTTTCCTTTTCTTTCACTGGAACTATTTTTTTTCTGAATCCACTAATATTTCATAAAAATGGTGATAGACCATTTTAATGAATAAAAAATTATTGAAAAAAAACCCCATAGTTTCACTGAGAGCTGCTGAGCCCATATGTCACTTTCATTGCCCCAGCCTCTAATTAAGAACAACTTTTCTTTGTGAAAGATGTGACTCTAGTTTCTTCACAAACTCTCCTACAAAAAAGACTGGGAGTGGAACCCGAAAGCCTCAGAAAGGAGGCTGATATACTTTCCTGATATACTCTGCCTACAAGAGAGCACCAGTCTGGGTCTGCACTCAGACATCAGAGGAGGTGTGAGATCTGTGAGCAGTGAGGCTGTTCTGCTGCTTTAGCTGTGTGTAGTCAGGACAACCCTTTCCCTGGGGAATTCCAGATGGAGCTGAACTACCAGGAAAGGGCAGGACATCAGGACAGATATTAACACCATATGCATAAAGATGCATGAGCAAAAAAACACTGAAGAAACAAAACTAAATCAAGGTGATAGGCAGATAGTTTGGTCAAATGGGTGTTGAATCTCAGATTGACTTAGATTGGAACAGATCTTTAGGATTATCTAGTTCTAAGAGCTCTGTTGTCTTGCGCACAGAACCTTTCACTTGTACCAGGTTGCTCAGAGCCTCATCCAACCTGGCCTTGAGCACTGCCAAGCACAGGGTACCTACAACATCTCCAGGCTGAGGAGCCACAACCCTCTCTGTCCTCACAGGAGAGGTGTTCCAGCCTTCTAATCAACTTAGTGACCCTCCTCTGGACTCATTTCACTGCTAGAGAAATCAAGACAAAACCAATTAGAAGAATATACAGGCTGCTGTCAACAGTGCAGGGAGGATAAGAAAAATCTGTTTTGGCAAATGTTTTGAATTCGATAAAGTGTAGATTTGCTGGAAGTAGCACTGCTAGAGCAAGCACAGGGCTTATAAACCATATCCCTTCTACTGATGGGTGAGATAGTAAGTTAGCTAGGGCAGAACATGATGTGATTTATGGATATCGCTTCATACACTTGACCTGAAGTAGTTATTACTACTCCTGAGTATCACTACATAGACAGTGTAGTCGCCTATAGAGCCTCTCATCATGTTCAAGTGGGTAAGCAATTCTGGGTAAAAAATGCAATTATGGAGGAGTTTTTTGGTCAACAGAAAGATATTAACTTGCTGACTTAACAATGCCAAAGATTCTCAGCCATGCTTGGCAGAAAAGGGATATTAGCTGTTTCACAACCAACACAGAAATGTAGATCTTACAGTAATCTGATTCCAAGCAGGTAATGAAAATAGCTGCAATTTGAGATCAGCAAATAATTTTTCTAGGCTGGAAAAGTGAACAGCAACTACTTGTAGCAAACATTAGAAACCATTTAGGTGCAGAAAGGGTGACTGAAAATACCTCCAATGATACAGGGTATGTGCTGGAGTTAGAAGCTGCAAACATGCAAATTCGTTTTCTAATTGTCTTCTGAAATTTTTACATCAGTGTTTGTGTTTCTGTCTTCAGGTGTCATACAGGCTGCTGTGGTCACTGGCATCTATCCATGATTGTTACGGTGGTGTTTTCACCTCAAAGTGTTGAAGAAGAGTGGCAGCACACTGAACTTTCGAGAAAGAAACAGAAAATGCCAGAAAACAGTATGGAGCAGGGAGAATCACACGTGGTTAAATTTTTAACTACGCTGGCAGCATCTGAAAAGGACTTTTCTTCCTGCAGAGGCAGCTGTGTTATAAAACCCCACAGCTTTTTGATAGATCCAGCATTCCAGCCTCCAATCATGCTGGTAGACATGTCAGAAACGTCTGGGTATTTTTCAGTTCTTGAGTCTTTCACTTTGCTTTAATACTTTTCTTTACAGGGCAACTGTCTGTACCCTGGGCTGAGGTGATATCACATCTGTATTAACAACCCTAATTTTAAAATTACCCAATATGTAGTATGGATTTTTCCTAAAAGCACTAGATGTTTGTGGTTGGATTAATGATTGACCATGGCTGCAACATACTTATGGTGACCTGTTCTCACCTTCTCATACTTGTAAATATCTTTGTTGCTGTACGAGGTACTCCATTCAAAACTGCTTGCAATGTGTTCTGACGAGTAAGGGAAGCAAATGACTGTTCTATGATGCCAGCTGCACTTTCAGACAGAACAGCTGAGAGGTGTGTTCCTCCTTTCTTTCAGGGGAAAAGACCACAGTTTTTTCTGAAGCAGGAAATATCGGTGGGAAGTCTTAGAGAAATCTTGGATTAGGAAGAATGAACATCAGACTCTCAGGCATAGCAATGTTTTTTACATTGTATTAGTGGCTCTCAACATTGGGAAAAAGACAATGTGTTTTACATATTCTTTTATAGTCTTCTAGCACAATGAATGAACTGACTGTGTTGTGGCTAAAAGCCTACATTGTTTATTGTGTAGGTACACAATAATGCAATTTAGGCCTGGTATTGTAGTCTGAGAGGAAATTTCAGCAACTTTCCCAGGACATTTAAGAATATTAAAAATGTTACAAATGGCCATGCACTTGCACTAGAGAAGCTAAACTCCCAATCAATCATTATTGATTTATTTTGTGAAGGTCACTGCAGCAACATAACTGGTTTTTATTCTATTTCATAGAGCTGGTTCTGGGGGAGAGCATCAAGATGGAACAAATTAGCCTAAGTGAGAATACTTAAGATTTTTCTCTGTATTAAATAGTTCCCAGATGTGGAGTCAATGCATTGCATCAAAGCTGTAGAGTACAGAGCACTTGGCAGCAGCAGATCTTCAACCCTATAGAAGTTTGTCCTAGGATGTATCATGAATTTTCACTTCACTCAGATTAACTGGGATTTGACAGAAACAAATCTTGAGCATCAATCTGCATGTGTTCTAGAATTGTTGCATAGGATAGTACTGACTATTTGAAAGACAATTTTATAAGGATTTCCACATTACACTGCATTGGAAAAATAGTAGAACAGCTGGTGAAAATAACCATTAAAAATTATTTCATCAGATCTTTTGCTCTTGATTCCATCAAGTAATGCCTCTATCCAGCAAATGGAGTACCTTGATGCTCTAGTATCCCTTTATGATTTATAAATCAACCTCATATGTAAGTTTAACATCTCTTTTGGGAAGGTTTAGACTTCTCTTCAATGTGTATATAGTACCTAAAAGGGTAGTGATTTTTATGCATCTTCAAGATGCTTTGCTGTCCAATTAAAAGTGTAAATAATATTAATAAATGCATATATGCCTGTGAATATTCACTTTGGAGTATATGTATTTGTTATTTGTTTAAAGTAGAAATTAATTTCCAAGTACAAGAACATAATTATTGTTATAATTTAATTAGTAGTATTGTCACATATTTCTTTTTCCAAAAATAAATTACTATTCTATTATTGAGTAAAGAACATAGCTAAACATGCATACATACTGTTAAGATTTTTTAAATCTGTATTTTTTCATATAGGGTCAACACAGAGGTACAGAAAATACTTTTGTTAGAAGGGCAAGAGTTTCTCAGTAATCACATAAAAAGAACACCAAAAATAAATGGTTTAGTGATCAGGTTTCTGAATGGGTTATTCCTATGTTGAGTTTCTATTCTAGGTTGTTTTTACAAGTTCTCTGGAGCAGAATAATTCCTGATTTTCAGATAAAAAAGATTGATTACAATCAATGTAGTTGTAATCATTTGTAAGAAATGTAATTTTTATTACAATTGTACAAATGATTACAGTTGTAATTGTAATCAAATGTAAGAAATTACAGTTTTCAACACTTTTAAAAATCCACTTTTAAGAAAATACCTAATCTGAAAAGTAAAAGTTATACCACATGCATAGTCTGTAAATGCTTGCTACTGAGGACAGTCTTAAAATATTAGCAATAGATGCAAGATATCAATTAGCAACTAATTGCTTCTATCTAGAAATGCAGGAAGACTAAACTAATGACTGATGGATAGTCTGTTGTGCTGACTAGTAGAAGTAAGAATGTCATGTCATATTCTCTCAGTGAATAGTTGATTCTAATATTCAAGTCATTTACTGAAATTCTATTATAAAATCGAAAAAAATCAACTCTATTTGATAAAATCAACCATATTTCATAAAATTTACCTTCTGATATCTCCCTTGTTAGTGAATTGTTATTGTATTGTGTTCTAATAATCTGAACTTCTCTAAAATTCATTATTATTGTGTGCATATATGTGAGTTAGCAGATAGCTGAATACTGCTCTGAGTTGATTGTATTTGCTGAAATGACACAATTCCTATGCAAGTGCTTTCCTAGTTCAGTAAATAATTGGGAAGGAATGTATCTCTTGACTTCTTAATTTTCTCTTCATCACTGTTGTATTAACTAGCCATTCAAATTTTTTTGTAGTACCTAGTCCATGAAATATGTAATCATTACTATTCTTGGTTGTATCTCTCTGCAAACTAAAATTAACCAAATATTCAATGATGATCCCAAAGTTGCAGAAAGAAATGGAATACAACAGCAGAAAATTGGAACTTTAAGGGAACAAGATTACATCTCATGTCCCTGGATTTGAGTTGGATCAGTTTATTCCAGTTGTGAAATTCACTGACTGAATCCTTACAATGATATATATTCTGTATACTGATTTGGATGTTAAGCCTCATGTACTTTTCACCTTAAGAGAGTTAGTCTTCAAAGGTGACAGCAACTGATGGGTTGTTTGCATGTTAAGTGGTTGTTCACCATGAGTCACTACCTGAAATGTCAGTGGCAGTTCTGATATCTAGCAATCATGCAGCTCATGATTTTATTAGCGTATGCATTTGGCCAAGTGCACCCAAATTCATTGTGTTAGTTACTATATAACAAAGTAAGGACACATAACTTCTCTATAGGAATGATGTTAGCAGGGTAGGCGTTGCCACATTTGACAAGAAAGATGGATTACACAAGAATTTTCTTTGGAATATTTGGGATCTTACATCAATGATTTCCAATATATTCACATTATGAATTTATAGGTTAAGGTGTTAAGCACGTTTCAGGTCCTTACAAAATCCCTTCTGAAAGAACAACCTTTTCAGTTGTAGAAAAGATACAAGCAAAGAAAAAGACTAAAGTCAAATAAAGCTGTCACTTCTTGATTTATGAGTTAGAACAAGTTTCATTCCAGCAAAACTTGTATCTTAGCACTCTCACAGTACAAGAGTGACACTGCAATATCTTTATATGACAACAGCTTGAAGTAGTCGGAAACAAATCATGATGTCCAGTGGGATTGGAGGTTGAATTTCATTTCCATCCAGACGAAGGTATCGGAGGCGAGGGACGTTGCCATAATAACCATAATCTTCTTCTAGGGCAATGGAAACTGGGCATATTTGAGTACCGTTGACACCTGAAAATGTAGGTCAACATGTTAGGTTATTTCCATGGGAAAAGTTCATGAAGATAAAATTCACTTAAGTCATAAATAAAGTAAACTTCCACTGATGTTAGCATGGGAGAGTGTTGTTTTTGTTATCATTTAAATACTTTGTTGATTGAAAATAAGCATCTTCATATAATGTGGTCTTGATCGGTGAATCACATATTTATTGTGCTGCAATTATGAAAAAAGGCCATTAGATGCATAATTGATCCTTGGACAAAGAGGATACTAAGTTAGACAACTACATGGTGAGCATTGAGAAATAGCTTTCTACAGTCTGAGTGAGCAAGGCAAGATTACTTCTGAGTGGTTTTGGACATCTTATTTCAATGACAGTACATTAATTTTAGGCTGATAATATTCCCTAATGAAGATCTTAAATTCAAAGCAATAGCAGTATTGAATAGTGTTTTAATTTTTACTCTTTATTTTTCTGTTCTCTCACATTAGTAAGTGGAGTTGGTTTTAATTGCAAGAATATAATTTGTGCAATGGGATATTTTTTTTTCCCAATCTGAAAGCTAACAAATCCCCAAAATTCTATATACATCACACATAATTTGTTTCTGTACAGATAAAATTTGAAACTATAGTTTCAATCATTACCCATATTCTTAAGCATTGAATAGTTTGGGCTTTTTGTCTCCTCTAGGTTACCTCTGCACTGCCACTTGGCTAAAATGTTTTTATACTTTGTCTTCAGTTGTTAAATAGTCAGGCAGCTGCTGCCCTATTTCAGCCTCAAAATGGCCTCTAGAAAACACTGAAGTGTTGTTTGTTTATCAAAGATGTCAAATTTCTTTGACCAAATTATGATTTTTTTTTTTTTTGATTGATCTGAGTGCTTGAGGATCTTGGCCCCAGACTAACTGAAAAAAGTGAATGGAGAACGTGTATGTAACAGATTTTTTTGAACAAGTTTTTTTTACTAAAAAGAGATAGGAAAAAAAATTTCTCCTTTTATATTTAACAATGATACCATGTACAAATCTTCTGACTACAATCTCCCAAATCAGACAAATGTTATGAAGTAAAAATAGCAACAGAATTTACTTTTTTTCCCCCATAATTTGCTATTTTTTCTCCACTCTGTTTTGAAAAACTGCCCAGACGTTTGCAACATCTTGGAAGTGGACTTTATCTTTGTCATGGAAACTAGATAAATACATCCAGTCAGCCAAGGCCTGAAGCTTTTGTTATATCCGTGATATCAAAATGTGTTTATCTTGTGAAATTTGATTAATGTTAGCAAAGCTTCTGGTATTCTTGGAAGAAACAAGCTACAACTTATTTTTCTGAGTGAGAAAGCTTAAGAATTTTCATTACAAAAGCAACTATTAAAAGTTTTAGGTGAATCAACACTATCTAGCAGTAAATCTGTTTTGTTTGATGAATATGACAGTTCATGGAGACAAGATGGCTTCAAGTGTATCCTAAATCTCTGTCTTCTCTGGCATAGAAACTATCTCTCTGCACTTATTTTCACTGGGTTAATTACTCCAGCCTTGAAGTGAGGCAGCAGTTATCTAACCACAGACCACCTAGGATGAAGTAATTTCCTGATGATGTGTGATATGAATTGGTTTGGGTTTTATTCTCTCCCCATAAGCAGTAAATCCAACCCAAACTATCAGAGGAGTAAAAGCATCTCTCTCTTTTTCCCTCTTTCACTACTCTTCATGGATATACTACTGAATTTTGTTTAAGTAGGAGGAACAGGTCTTTCCTTCTAGAGGTACAATTCACCTTGCCTAAACTGATCCACAAAGAAGTGTCAGCCTAAGTAAACCATAAACTACTCAGACTCTCTTTATAAATTCTAGAGAGAGATGAATACTTCCAAAAGGGGACCGACAGCTCTTCAAGATGGGATGAATTTCCCCATGCAATTGAGTATTCCTTTCCATGGAGTAGGAGGTCTGTATGACTACCACAAATTAGATTAAAAAAATCTAGGATGACTTATTCAAAGAAGCTGAATTCCACTATTTGTCAACAGAATTGTTATGTTCTTTAATATTTAAATGTGATATCTGAACTTGCTGTAAGGGAAAACTGCCAAAGAGGTTCTCATTGATGGCTCATACTGGATCTCTGCTGAAGAACTGCAGAAGATCCTGTATCTTTTCCAGTAAAACTTACAACTTGGAAACAAAATTTAGATACATGGCCCAAGGATTTCTCCCTTTCTCTACATGTGGAATAATAGTAGTTCATAGTATCTATCTCAGCCTCCTGATATTCTTCCAGGGGAACTTATGGTTTGCTCCCTTCCATTTGTCCTTTGATAGCACTGTAATAATACCACCTGCTTACCATTGCTCACTTGTTACATCATCATTTCATACCTCCTCTTTGCTTACTTGAACATTCTCTTTTCTACTGTTTAACAACTACCCAGAGCCTCAAAAGTGTATCTCCTAGGTAAATATGTAGGCATGTGTGTTTTAAAATGCCATGGAAAAAATGTGTTGCAAACCTGTCAGATCCATAATTAGTTTTGGTTTTAAGTTGATTTTACTTCCAAAATTAGACTAGTTTTTTTCCTCTGTGCATTGAGATCCTCAGGGAAGATATTGCAGGTGAAATTCTTGTTCCATTGAGATGAATGATGAGGCTATCATTGGTTTCCTGGGCTTCATAATAAGGTTTTATATCTTCATAAATGGACTCCAGAGAAACAAGGCTGTGCACTTATATGAGGAATTGATATTACAAAATAACATACAATAAAACATATATAAATGGTATTTACATGGAAATGCTGATGCCTGAACTCTTGCAATGACAACAGTGTAACTATGATACACCAACAGAAAATAAAGCAGTGATTTGCAGTTGTGAAGGAACACCTGACAATATTATAAAAAGGGCTTGTACTGCACACATAAAAATAAACCTTCAGCAGGACTCTTTTGTGAAGAAACCAGGTCAAGACTTTACAGGTATTTTTCTTTCAAACCTTTTACATTGATCCTCTTAAAATAGTACCTGATCTGGGTTTAAGAAGACAAAACCTATCTGCAGAATTAATGTCAGCTCTTATTACTCTGGCCTGATGGAATCACACTCCTTGTTTGCAATCCTAAAGGCCCTTTAAGATATTATCTATTAGAGCAATGTGTCATGAAGATTATGTCATTTTATCCCTTACTTCTTGAAAAATTATGCTATGTGGTAAAATACCCATAAATAATACCCAATTTTCATTTAGGTATCAGGTTGTAACTATTTTATATTCAGTTACTAAGAATATTTTTTTTCTGGCTAAAGTCAGTTTTGTGCTTAAGTTGACAACGATTTTTGAAAAGTAATAAAGGCATTGAGGAATACAAGACTTGTGGAAAACTATCCTGATTAAGTTTCACAAGTCATGTGTCATTGGAACATGAGACTTGATTTTGCACATACTACAAAAGTTAATTTTCATGATCTTAAGCTTTATGAAATTTATTTAGGGAAGGAAGAGGACTGGACAGGTCTTTAAATACTACCTAGACACAAAACTGTTCTTAAACTGAACAGGCTACATTCCATTGATTTCAATTTTCTGTCCACTTGAATTGACAGAATAAAGTCTGCACCTCAGGCCTTGCAGTGAAGCAACTAAAATAAATCCCTTGGTAACCAGGGGGCAATTAAATATATTCAGAAACAACATCTGTCATAAGTTGTAAGTCTAATTAACAGTTAGTTAACTGCAACAGTTATTTGCAGGCCACTTAAATATGTGCCAATTATACAATTTTTATTTTATTTACACAATTTCACATTTTATTTTGCTAAATGTAGTGAATAAACTTAAATTGTCAATAAGTATCTCCCTTTCGCCTTTGTTTTGTGCAAAAGCCAAACCATTACTTTTAATATATTTTTGAACCAAAGTGACACAAAAAAAGTGATAAAGGGGACATGTCTTCAATTAAATCACCATGAAGGGAAGATAAATATAGAAACTTGGTTTCCTTCTGTGCAATGATGAATAAAAACTCATCATTTTTATTTTGGCTTTTGGCATGAAATGAAGTATTTACTGAGCAGATACTTTCATTATATAGAGTATGTAATGTCCCTAATCACCACACCTTTCCATACCTGGATGAATTTGGAAAGAGTCCTGAAAGCGAAATTATTAAAATCAACAGGTTTCTGTTGCCTTGGGTACAAAACCTCATGTCATTTACACAAAATGGAAAATTTTTGAGAACACAAATCTTAGTAGAACAAATATGCTGTAAAATCAGCAAAACACAAAAGCATTTTGCTCAGAGAGGTGGTGGATGACCCATCCCTGGCAAATTTCAAGGTCAGGCTGGACAGGTCCCTGAGAAATCTCATCAAATGTCCCTGCTCATTGCAGGAAGGTTGGAATAAATGACCTCTAGAGGTCCCTTCCTTCCCAAATTATTCAAGGATTCTATAATTTTAATCACTTTGTCTCAAAGAGCATTTTTATAGTTTAGTAGACATTTAAAATAGATATGTTTTTGAAGGGTCACACTGGCTGTACATACTTACTTTTGATTTTGTTGTGATCAAGATGAAGGTGCTCAAGGTGAGCATTGATTGGTGGAATTTTAGTGAGCTGATTGTGAGACAGCTGTAGGTCTAGAATAGATGAAACATTAAATCCATTCGGAGGGATACCATCATCAGATAACTTATTGTAGTTCAGCCTAAGGAAAGTCACTTTGGGTATTGCACTGAAGTAATTTTCTGGTATAACTTCAATGGAGTTGTTGTCCAAAAACAGCTGCAGTGTATTAGCCGGAATGCTTAAAGGCATTTTCTTGAGTGAATTTTTTGCTATGTTGAGTTGCATAAGGTTGTTGAGTCCTTGGAAGGTGTCACTTTGAAGAGCGCTGTCCAACAAACTGTTCTGGTGCAGGTCTAACATGGTAAGGTTTTCCAAGTGGCTGAAGACTCCTTCTGGGATTCTGGAGATTTTGTTCCTGGCTAGTCTTAGCTGCTCAAGACCCACTGGTAATGGGGCAGGCACCTCTTCCAATTCGTTATCTTCAAGGAATAAGTAAAGCAGTCTTTTCAGCTTGCTCAGCACACCACTCTCAATTCCACTGTTTGTGATCTTATTCTTGTTCAGATTTATCCACCTCAGATGAGTGGCATTCACAAAAGGCTTCTCTGAAAGTGTTTCAATTTGATTGTTTTGAAGATAGAGGTACCAAATTCTTGCTGGAATTGGAGGTATTTCTTTAAGTCCTTTGTTATCACAGTATAATGCATTGGGGAAACTAGGAGGACAAAAGCACTCCTGTGGACATTCAGAAGTATAGTGAGACCAATGGTCAGGATCCAGATCATCATAAACTTGTCTCGCAGTTCGAGTCCACACGGAATTGATCAAGAATAAGAGCAAAAGACTTGTATAGAATTTTAGAATCATGATGTTTGCCTTGGAAGGGGAAAAAAACCATTAGCTTTTTCTCAATAAAGCTCTCTAGCTGCACACTAATTAACAAAACAGTTTTGCATATAAAATAATATTTCCTTTATAAACAGCCAAATTCTATTCTCTAGGGTATTATCCATGGCCTACTAAGGAAAAACTAAAAAGTAATGTAGGAGGTATAAACAATTCTGTGCTATATGTTGATAAACTTTTTCCTGATTCAGCTTAAACTCCCCACTGGCTATCAGTTTAGCTGATGTTCATGCAAGTATCATTTCAAAGAATATGAAAATATAGATCATTTTTAGACAATAAATCAATGCTTCCTTTAAATTTGTGTGAGTTTTCCTGTACAGATCAATAATCTACATTATATAATAGTTAACCTTCAGAAAAGATATAATTACCATGATGATATAAATACTATTGTACTCCGTGTTCCTCCTTTTAAAATTAATCATACTTTCTATTCTGGTTTTGCTCTCTTAAATTATAATGGCATCTGGATCAGATTTTCCATTTTTATTTTTTGTCTTCAGAGAAAAGTGGAAGATCAAATAGTGTTTTAACAGCTGTTTGTTGGGCATGTTCTTAAAAGTTTGGAGGGAGTATGTTTGACTAATCCATTCCCTGCCTCACTCACTCTGTCATATCCAAAGTTACAAATTTCCTTCCTTAAAGCAAACAGGCAAAACAAATGCCTGCTCTAAAAGACACAAAGAATAAGTCCTAACAAAATTATATCCACAAAAAGTAAATCCTAACCAAAGTATTCATATACATTTATGCATCTTTTAACTACTTTTCCTACTTATTTGCTTTTTTTAGCCTTTTCCATGATTAAATTATTAACAAAATCATCATTGATAATTCACTAGAAAGGAAATATTTGTGTAGTACAAAAACAGTATCTTACAAACTCTGTTATCTTGCTTACTGCCTCATGAAGATTAACAAGCATTTTGCAATGTAGAGGCAAAAGACTGATAACTGAAATTTCTGGTCAAATTTAGGAGGTTGGTTTTGGCAAAAATAGTATTTAAATAAAAAGTATATTCTCTCATAGGATTAATGCATCAGTAAGGTTAAGAGCTCAGTTCAGTTGCTGCTTATGACATGTAGTAATTTAATAGTTTTCAACATTGTTATTAGCAGTAACAAGTGCAGTATCCTATAGCTTTTCCAGCCCCAGAAACTGCTATCTGGAAGCATTCCAAAGAAAGGGACAAATAAAGTATTTCTAAAAAATAACATTTCTATTTCACACAGTGAATTTGCAACCTTCTTATTCTGAAAATATTCATAACCTTAATAACACTTAAAAAAAAAAAAGAAATATAAAGCAATTTACCTTGTTAATCAAGTTCCTGGAGCTATCTGAAGCCAGTTAGAAATCACTGTAAATTCACCGCTTTTGGCTGCTAACCACTGTGTTTGTTTCCTGTCCTCCTAAGAATTAGCAGCGTATAAAACTGGAAGTACATACTAGTATTCCCAGATGTATTTCCATGCACACCTTATTAGCTATTGCTTCTAGTTTGACATTGTTTCAGAATTTGGGCTTACCTCAGCTTTCTTGGATCTTCTTCTCTTTCTATTGGTCCCTGTTGTTAGACTGTAATAGCTTGAGTCAGGCTACAAGCCGTGTTCTAGGAATACAGCCTCATATATACGCATCAGTGCTTACAGCTTTTAACCCCTGAAATAGCCAAGGCACCTCAGCACCTAGGCAGGGAAAGAAAGAAATCCTGGCCTTAATACCAAGCAGACACAAAGCAGAAGACATTTGATTTTTTTATGTTCTATCAGGTGAGGGGAGCTTGTCTAGATGAAACAGGTAACCCAAGGTGTATATTTATTCAACATTTTTGTTAGAAGGTACTTTACACGCAAAACTGAATTACATCATAACTCATTCTCATAATACCTGAATTGGCCACAAAGAATTAAAACCAGTGCCATCTGTTTCTACGGAAATATTTTATTTGATTTTTATTAAATGCAGATGCTGTCATGCCATTTAAAGAAAAAATGCTTGATTAGAAGAAGAGAGCAAAAGCATTTGCTAAGAATTTTTTAATAACATATTTTCAGTTCTTTAAAGATTTAATCCTACTTTTTCCTTTTTGTTCAGAGAGATATTTACATATATTTCTACAAAGTTATAATATTCCCCAGTGCCTCCTGCAATTTTCTTTTATCATTGATCTAAAGCAAATTTTTGCAGCCAACTTGCTCTCCGAAGATAGGCACATATTTCTCACATTAAGTATTTTGGAAGATTTTTGTTTTCCTTTTTAGTCCAAACTTAAAGTAATAACTTCATATCAGAAAAAACTATTCATGTTCAAAGCCAGAACAATGATGTAAATATTTTAAGGGAAAAGCTAATGAAAATTATTGAAAACATAAAATATATCCTGGTACTTTTAATGAATTATATTAGTTTTTAAACTTAGTTGTATAATTATTTTTGTTCTGTTTCATCTGTTTGATTTTAACCATAAAACCTGTAACAACCTATTTCATAATTTCACTGACTTCAGTAAGGCTAATGTTAAACGTGTCATAAATTTTTTTCATGAGTATATGTTTGTACTGCCATGTTTCTTGTTTATGAAAAATACATCCTTACCATCATGTCCTTTATTTTTAAGCACATAAAGAATTTTTGCATTGTTTATGTACTTAAAAATAAAATAAGTGCTTACATGTTTCATTCTGCTAGAACTCCAGGCCCTTCAACACCTCTCAAAGATTATCAGGGATTTCTTACAAATCAGGTATACAACTGATTCCTTCATGCAGACTAAGTAGAATATTTTAATAATTTAAATTAGATTAAGTTAATTTACATCTGTACTTAACCTTTAATTTAGGTTCTAGTTTTAAGCAGATGTACTAATTATAGGACAGAAGCCATAAAGGTGTCCTATTGTCGTTATGAGCGTCACTTTAAACACTTAGAACTTAAAATGTTTAAGACTTGGACCTCCTGCAGCAGAGCTGCTACCCCATATTAGTGACAAGGATGCTTGTCAGCTGGAGGGCATCCAAAGGAGATGGGGAGAGGCAGAGGAACCACTGTGTGAAATTTAGAATCATTGTATGTCCAGCTGCGAGCCATTTAAAGAGGCTTCACTATACGAAAGTTCATCTATGATTCTTGTAAACAACAAGAAGTTCAGTATAAAACTGGTTTGCTTTTTCTGTGCTAAATCTTCACAAAGTGTGTAGAGAGAATATGAAGGCACTGAGGTCTCTTTGCCACTAAAGAATGAGCCGAGTCCATCCTTAATGTTGTACTGAAAGGTCTAAAATTGCAAGTCCTGATGGCAGATATCTGCTGTTGCACACTAAAATGTATTTTGCCAGATGTTTACATTTAGCAACAACAAAAGATTGATTTGACTTACTCTTGGTGGTGGTCTGAATTTACCTGCTGTTTTTATCTGCTAATCATGTCCAGATATTCATTCTGTTATCACAGAAGTCCCTGGCAAAGAGACTTGTGTCAGGCAGTGGTGTTATTTGTGTGAAATACTGTTCAGCAAGGGGTCACAAATTGCCCTTGGTGGATTTAGAGACCAAGTATTTGATCCTTATCAAACACATTTCCATCCCATTCAAAGGAGGGGTCCTTCACTAGAAGAAAATAACAAAATACGTTTTCTAAGACTTTCTCAATAATGTGAATTTCCATTTCTTCAGATGAAAAGCAGAAAAAAATGACAAGAAATGTCTTCAAAATCAGTAAGCAAGAGTGTGATGACTGTAATGCATATTCTTATATGGTCTCACAAATTTTTGAAATGTTTCTGCAGAGACAAGTGATTGCCTGGATGTCTAAGCAGACTTTGCAGAAAGTCTGTTTTCCATGAAACCTTCAAGATTATGCACATATCATGTGTTTGTTCTGTTCAGTCCTCCATCATCTGGTGTAATTATTTCTTATTTGAAGATTGCACATTACGGTGATAAAGTTTTACAGACTAATAAAAGACCATGGCCAAGATTTTCAAAAATGACTAATGATTTGGGAGACATTTTGTTTGGTGTATCCAACCTGAGGCTCTTTCCAGAACCTTATTTTCAGTAAGAGACAATTAAGAATTTTGTGTTAATGAGGTAATTTTTAACTTGAGAAGCTGAGTGAGCAAAGGCAAATATTAGTGAAACACAAAGTGCTCCTGAGACCATGAACAATCTCCCAAAAAGTAAGAGTATGAAAGATATTTGCACAACAATAAAAAGGAAGTGGAAAAAATATTACAGTAAAAAGACTGTGGAAACCCACCCTGAATTTTGGAGCTAATTCTAATAGATACTGTTGGAATTGTTCTAGTTTGAGAAAGATGTCTGAAGCCATTACAGGATTTTTACTCTGTCTCCTTTCAATCCACACTGTTAATCAAGAGAACTTGCATTTAAAAAGTATTAAAAAAGTGAGGAGCATCGACAACTGCAGGGGGTAGTAACATTTCCTTGAGAGGAGCAATGTACACGTGTGAAATTAAATAGCTCACACCCTTGAGAAAGACTAGAAGAGTAAAAAAGATAGACTAGACTGGAGTGCTGTTTGGAGTTGTTGTTCTGTTTTAGCATCAGAGCTGCTGACAGTGAAAAAATGCATCGCTTTCCTTCAGTAATGGCTGCCATATGTCTCAGATTGAATTCGAAGCAAGGTCTGTTAAGCATCAAGCATGTGTATAGTTCATCACCAGCAAACCCAGGAGTATACTGCAAGCAGAGCTTACTCATTAGCCCCGTGGATTGCTCCATTTAGCAAAGGCTGCAGTCCAGAGTGCCTAAATTTGGGCGGTACTTTACTAAAAACTATGTGCTTTGCTCCACAGGACAATCAGTTCCTCTGAAACAGGCTCTTGAATTATCTTCATGGTTACTAGAGAGAAGGTGGCACTTCAAAAGCTGAAGACATTTAAGTCCAGTTTGTGTATCCTTCAACCTGTACTCCAGTAGTAGCTCCAGACATCTTCATGGGGGTGCTGACTTTTACTCAGGGTTCAGTCTGCCTCTTTCACTTCTGATCACAGGCATGTAGCAATCTCTCTGCATTGCTGCTCTGAGTTTAACCCAGAGTCAAAAAGACAAAACTTCTATTTCCAAACAGTTCCCTGACCACCAGACAGTGATATATCTCAATTAATAATATCTACTGCCCCTTTTAAAAAAGAGTCACAAAAGGTCAGCAAGATCAAAGAGTCTAAAAGAAAGCAGATGACTGAGCCCTTCAGGCTAGCCCAAGGGACACTGCAGACAGATCAAAGGAGCAGCCCAGATGTTCCAGACCCTGTTCCTATGAATGCATTTTCCTCTACATCATTCCTAGTGAACAAAAGAAATTAAAGCAAAACAGACTTAGGAGCAGGAATGTTGCACCTCTTCTAGAAGTCTAGAATTACCTGCTTAGAGCTCTTGGTGGAAGAAATTGCATTTCTTATTTAAATAGGCATTTTTGTTCATATGCAGGCAGCTGAAGTATAGGGAATTTACATGGGGAGCTTTCAGTTTAGATCAGAATATATTGCTCAAAGAAACTCTGGGGAATAGTTTGGCTGGCTTAATTTGCTACATGAAGATGTCACCTGACCTCTTGTTTATATAAGATTTAGGAAGATAAAATCACATTCTGAAAGTCCAGAAACAAAACTCTGGCTCTTTACTTTCTGCACAACTTCACTTCCTTATCAAAACTATAGTGGGAACTGAGTAGCTTAGCTGAAGGAGATCATTGCAGAGGAACACATTTCAGAAAAGAACAACTATGGAAAAGAGCTCAGCTTTTATGGGAAATATATTGGTCTCCTGAATATGCTTCATTAAATATTTTTTGGCACTCTGTTCTCTTTCTCTCTGTTTTGAACTCTTTACCACAGTGACACCAGAATAGTTACATGACACAATGCCAAGGTCTGGTTATTTGTCTTGGCTTGCTAGGTTTACTTTACATACTATGTAAATGTTGCTGTCAATCTCTACTTTGTTTTCATGCTTTCAACAATTTCAACACTAAACAAATCTATCCTACACTGGGACTTGATTTAAAAAATGCTAAATGTATCTTAAATTGAAATATCTAACATGCATTCATCAATTACACACATATATTGAGTTGCTGGAGCCACGTGTAGCTATTTAGATGATTTATATTTTCCAGACAACCAATGGTAAATGAAAACATGTATTAGTGATTTGAAGCCCACTCTGTAAATCTGCAATTTTGAACCATAGATCCTCAAGGACTAAATATTCTGAGATAACATAAGGATAGTGAAAACAAAGTGGTTTTACTATTCTTTAATTATACCCATATGCTTAATTTATGTTAACTTCTGTTTCCTTATTTTCTTCTGTTGTTAAAGAAGTCAAAAAAATATTTTAATTCATCTTCATTTTCGGTCCATACAGTAAGACAATGGACTTCAATAAGTTTAAACTTATACAAAGTTCTGTCCTCTAAAATGAATGGCAAGGCTTGCATAAAAGAGAACAACTCCCACAACTTAATGAAAAAAATATTTTATTCCCCTTATAGTAATGATCTGCTACAGTGATTTTGCCACATGAGAAATTCAAGGTTCAGGGGCTTTTTTAATATTTAGAAAGAAAAGCCAAATGGCATAAGCTATATGAAAACTCAGCTCTTATTTTCCATTAATTGCAGTAAATTTTATTCTAATTTTTAATGCAGATACTCTTGGGAAATACTGAAATTAAACATTAGACTATGTGATTTTTATTTTCTTAAATTGTGATATCAGTCATCACTTTCCAGAGCTGGCATTTCCCAAAGCACTTGAGTTTTCTTCCAGAGTCCCAACTTTAAGCTCAAATCTTTCTCACCATGACTACTCCAGTCACTGATTATCCTTTCAGATGGAACATGTTGAAACTAAGTCGTTATAGTGTAGATGAAATTCCTCAACATGCAGCACTTTGGTGCAAACTGATACCACCTTTTTCTTTGAAGAAAGCTCTGGAGCCCAGCTCCATGCCATGCTCCAGAGCTCTAAATAATGACCTCATAAACCCTAAATAATCAAAGGGCTGTTCTTCAATACTACCTGCCCTTTTCTTAGACAATTCCATGCTCTTCATGGTGGCAGCTGGGAATCCCAGCAGTAAATGCCTGGTTCCCTTCTGCATTTTCTGTGTGATACATACCTCAGCACAAGGCTGTGATTTTCATTAGGAGCAACACACCTTTCCTTCTTCTGAATTGAGGGTGGGAATAATAATATTGCAGGGGATAGTTCTTTTTACCCAAACCTAGGAACCTGAATAAAAAAAAAATCTCATTTTTTTACACAGGTAATCACAAATTCCTCATCAAATCAATGCAGCATTGCACATAATTTTGAGAATTTACTGGTCTTTCTGTTTATTTTTTTGACAGCAAAAATAGCTGTAATGATGAAATCTAAAAGTGAAGTTCAGGAAACATTTGTTTATGTAGTTTGGAAACCAGTGTGCATCATAAGATGGATGGCAAAATCACATTATGTGATACTGGAAAGATGATGGCAATAAGAATTTTGAAAGACTTGTTTATCTTCAAGACAGCTTATTATTAAATTGGTTTATAAGGTATGAAATCTATAAAGATCTCTAGTTCTTCTGTCTGAAATATTATACATGTTTCAATGAAAATGTTATCATTAACAGAAATATATTTTTGAGTATTATTTAATATATTCCAAAGTGCCTTTGTAGTTATTTGAATATGTGCTCCAGTCAGGTTGACCAAATACCATAACAGACTTGTATGCATTGCCTCACACTGGGATTCACAGAATAAAGGCAAAACTGTTTTTTTTGCACCGTGCTGCAGCTTTCCTCTTTTTCAGAAGTTATGTGCATTTGGCTAAATTCCTTTGTTTCTACACAGTCATATGGACTGTAAATAATATTTCTCCTCTCATATATTTACCTCATTTTTTCACTTCCTTCTTAATCAGACTTTATTCTCTACTTTTCTTTAATAATTTCAGAATAAAAATTATGCTATACCACAAAGGTACCACATAAGAGGGATTATACTTCAAAAAAAATTTCTAGTAATCAAAACGTGTTAAAAATATTGTGTTATTCCACCTGTAGATTAAGAATTCAAAGTACGGAAATGAATGTCACCTCTGAAGGGGTGACACCCACAAAGCATCATGTTTACTGTGCTAAAGAATAGCAATATGTGCCTTGTAGCCCACAATCACAAATGTATCTCAGAAGAGGGGTATAGAGTGATAAAAAGTGCTCCAGCCTCTAAAGCTGCTTTTCTTTACACAATGAAGCGCTGATTTGCCCCGATACTTGAACCTGATCTTTCTACGTTCAAGGTGAGTGTCCTAAAGTGCACTTAGCACTCCTTTTCTTTCTCTGTACTAGCTGATGTTGAACTTTTTAGACTAAGCAGGAAAGAGTTATTTCTGTGTGAAAGCCTTAAGGCCTACCAATTAAGTTCTTTTTCTTATTGATGGAAAGCCTTTTAACCAATATCTAAATCTGAAAAAAAAGTCATAACCAAAATGCCCTCCATGAGAACTCTCTCCGTTAGGATGGTGGCATGTTTGCTAGTGCTGTCCCTCATGGGAGAGTTAGAAGGGATGGATCTCTGATTTCACTGCCACTACTCAGTAAATCACAAGAGTTAAAATGGGAGCAGATTTGGATAAGCCAACAAAGGTATCAAAAGCAAGGTTCTGCAGTTCCTGCCTATGGAATCTATATCCAAATGTCAACTGAGTTAAGATTTTCTGAGTATCGTAGGAGTTGGAATTATGAACTGGAACCTGAAACAAGAAATTTCCCACATTAATTTCATGCTAAACTCTTCAGCTGTAGAACTGGTTACCAAAGTTGATATTGTTCCTCATTAGTTACTAGTATTCTTAGAATCACAGATTCACAGAAATTATAAATAAGTTTGAAGAAATATCTGACGGTTTTTCAGTTCAACCTCCCTCTAAAACTAAGGCTAGGTTCAAAGACAAATCTGTCCCTGAGGGCACTGCCCATGCAAGTTAAGAAAATTTCTGAGGATGGAGAGTCCACCACCTCCTTGGGCATCTGTTACAGTGCTTTATGAACTCACTGTGAAGAATTTTTTTGTATGTCCAGCTCAAATTTCTCTTTCTGGAATTTTTTCTGTGCCACCATTCCCTTTCACCATGCACCAGAACTGGACACTTTCTCTGTATCACTCTTTTAGGCAGTGGCACACTGAAATAAGTCATGGGCTGAGACATATGGTATATTCAGAGAGGTTAAGGGAAGTACCTTGGCATTACCTGGAAAGAAGAAGGTTGAGGGAAGTTCTCTTAACAGGTTCTAACCTATCATGAGTTGGACTGTTCTGTCTCACTGTTCACACTCCTTCATTATGCATAAAAGTAATTGATTTGTTGAAACAAGCTGAAAAGAATAATATATTTCTATTATGTTGTTAAATTGCAGCAATCAGGTGAAAAATCTCATTATTAGTTTGTACTCTAGAAGTATAGTATTTTTCTATGAAGGGAACAGCTGGGTTAAAAGCTCTCTGGAAATGGTAAAATACCATTTCCCATACATATTTCTTTACTTTGGGGAGTTTTGCATGCACTTCCTTCTTCTTTTTCTGTGTTACAATGCCTAAGTGCTATCCCACAGTGATTCCCACTCTGATTTGTTCAGAAAGCCCCAGATTAGAGTTCAATCTGCAATGAAAATTCTAGCCAACTTGTAACAAATTTTACTGTCAATCCTTCCTGTATATGGGTAAAAAAGCAGCAACATTTAGAATTCTAAAATGACAAAAAAAA
>VWYO01017645.1:182081-193846 GCA_013400275.1 Rhadina sibilatrix | reverse complement strand
AAAAAAAAAAACCAAACAAAAAAAAGTAGGGAAATATTTCTATTGTTTTCTGAATCTCTCTTTTTGTTTTAGTCCTACGTTTCTTTGTGACTTGTGTTTTGATTTTGAACATCTGTAACTGGCAATGTGCCAAATAAATGGTTTATTATGAATTGGTTTGGGTTTGGTTTGTTGTTTTTTGTTGTGTGTTTGTTTGTTTTTTGTTTTTTTGTTTGTTTTTTGTTTTTTTTTTTTTTTCAGAGGTGATAGTTTCTGCTTTTGCTACAGAAACTAGCAAGTTTCTGTTTGGGTGTTTAATAGTGTAGTAGTTGAAAAGAAAATAGTACCCGTGGGATGATCTGTACTTGCAAGCAAGCCACTTACAGCTCTCAGTTACTAACACATTTATTTCAGTGTGTTCCAAGATACTGACAATATTTGGACTACTTATTCCTGGGTGGAATATACTACCATGTCTTTACCATGTGTAGCTGCATTTTACTCACCACCTGTGGTTTCTGAGAGATTTCACTGTTCTTTTGACAATACTGAAACATTAATTTACACTTTTTCATAGTGCCATGATTCTCATACTGCAAACTTCATAAGGCATTGATTTATTGGCCAATAAAAATGTAGTGTCACACGTTAAATTATGTATGCAAACACTGAAATGTCAAAGTAGAGAAAAAAGTTTATCTAACCTTATAAATAATTTTAATTAATAGCTATAGATTTTCTTTTCTTAACGTGGTTTTTTTTTTCATTTTATAAAAGAAAAAAACATAGTTGCCAATGATATGGACAAAAGGACACTATTTGATATGTTTTATTTTCTACAGTCTGGTTAAAAATAGCATGCAAATAATTGAATAACAATATTTGTATATAAGATTTATTTTGAAATAACAATTATATCAGCAATGAATAAAAATCTTACCATGAAAGTTAAATGAATGTATGACAAAAAGAAGAGTAAACAATTATTTAACCTGAATATTTTTTCCTTGTTATCTTTCACATATTCCATTAATTTAACAATGTCATAGGCTCTGAACACATATTTTCACAAATTTTAAATTGTTCGTATATTGTTAAATCATTTTTTCCTTTACAATGGGTAGCAATATACAAAAGGCATGATAATGAGGAAAATTGGACTGGAATCTTGCACTGCCACAGGCCAGCCCATACTGCTCACTATAACCCACAATGAATCCCCCCTGACTTTCTTGTGAGTCTGGAACCTGCTGGCATGTCTTGCATGCATGGATATAGATTTTTATGCAGTTGAATCTTTTTCATCAGCTCATCTAGACAGATAAAGGCATATGTTGTACCAGATTTGGTAATTCTTGTGCTTTCTAAATAGAACCATTTGTAAAAATATGCACACATTCCTTTAAGATTGCAGAGTCCATGCTAGATATTAACAGACAGAATGAATAATATGCAGATTGACACTTGCTTTAAGGCATATCCTAATTTTAAAGCACTATCATGGTGTGTTACTCCTGTGGTTACTGCCCCTGGAAGGGAGCTGGATGATCACAGGACCCTCACTCCAGTGAAATCTCTGCGGCCACGCGAAGGCAGTTGTACATCTCCTGCGGCAGGTCAGCCCGAGTCAGGTTGTTTCCATCCAGGCGCAAGTGCGTGATCTTGGAATAGGTCGTCGGTCCAACTACCTTACAGAAGCTGCTCAATGGGAACTCTGAAGCAAACAGAACAGAAATAAGAGGAAAACATGAACCATTAGGACAGATAGGACAAAACCACTATTTCTCTCATTTTTTTTTATTTCAGTTGAAAATTGTGACCTTAATTCATTATACTATTTTCAATATTTTGCATAAGTCCCTGTAAATTTATTGGAACTTGAGGGGCTTGTGTTAGGAGAGATTCCTTCTGTTAGTTGTGAGTTTCAGAATTTCAAGTCTGAGTTTTTCAAATGCCATTTTCTTCCAGTACAAATTTGACTTTTAGACTTCTGATTTTATATAGAGGTTGAATCTGGCATTTAGATAAAAGGAACATTACTTTTTAAAAAAAAGCCCAAGAGATTCAGAGGGAGGAATCAGTCCATTTGTGTACATTACAAAGGAAAAGTAGAACTGTTGTATAAGATATTGAAGGAAGTAAAAAGTTTCTGGAGAAATTGAAACCATGATACATCTTTACCCTAAAGAACAGGCATTCCAATGAGTGTCTGTGTATTTTGTATGTATTTTATATGTGCCATTTTGATTTACCTGTTTCAGAATGAATTTGGGTCTTGGGTTGGAGAAGAGTTTTACGTTTAAATTGTGCAGTTGAACCTTTCCACACCAGGATTAGAAGGTGAGCATGAATGCAAAAAATACTTATAAAATACTTGTATTTATTGTAATTTATATATTGTGTTATATATGGTCTCTATTCAGTTGAGGTATTATTATTTGGTTCATGTAACACCAGATAGATCTTGAAAGGAAATCAGTCATCTAGGAAATCCTAGGATGCAGTTAATCCTATCAGTATTAACTGTAAGCTAGAAATTACATGTATCATGGAATTTCTCTGCTTAGTATGGAAAGCACACACATACCCATATTATAGACCTCTTTCATGCAAAGATCTATCCTCAGAAGGGAATGTATGTGAATAAATCTGATCTCTACTGCATACCACACTGTGTAATTTTGCAAAGAGGGTCTTCATTCCCACCTGCGTTTCCTCTGAGTCAGACAGAGGATTACTGTATCAAAAAGCTCCATAACTACTAAAGAAGCAGTCTGAGAGACTTGTTTTTCTTCACAACACTGACATCAGATGAATTCACATAGAAAATACTTCAAAAGGTCAAAGGGACTCCTTCAATGAACCCATACATCTCATAATTTCTGAGACATCAAGTTAGTGTTATCAAAATCAAGTGCCATTTGATTTACCTTTCATAGGTCACCTTATGCTTCTTTTCTACATGGCTACTTATCTAAGTAAGGTCAAATTGTAGCACTAAAGAAGGTGGAGGAAATACCTTTGATACTTTCTCATAAACTTTTGGATTAATATTCCTGTAGTTGGATTCTCCCAGGACTTGCATTACAATAATTTTCTATCACTAATGAAATATGGCTTTTGTAAATTAAGTATAAATGTATAGGCAGCTCTTGAGAGCATGAAAGCTTAGATAATTTTTTGGACAGAGATATGATGTTAAGAGTGGCTAAAGATTCATGCACCTTCCACAAAATAGGTTGTTTTGAGTCAGAGATAAGAAAATATAATTTAAAAGTTAGATCTTGATAATCAATTTGATTAAAGCAAACCAAAGCAATTTCCTAGATTTTATGTAGTGCGCAGCCTTCTTTTCGAAGGATGAGAGATGAATGCATCCTTTGGGCAGTCCATCTTGTAATATAGTGAAATTTTGAGACTTCAGGCCAATTCTGATACTCTTCTGGTTCAGAATCTACCAGCAGAAGCAAACTAATAATTCTTGTTCATTTGGGTCATATGATCTGAAAGATGTTTACAGGGTTATGTCTGTGTGGAATTTTGCTGAAAGAATACATAGATTCCTGAGATTTTAACACATTTTCTTGGGCTATAGGCTACACCATTGACTATTTAGCTCCAGTTTTCTTCAGATACCTTGAGTTTAATTTCTAAAGTTTAAAATAAATGTGAATTATAATATTGATTTTTTTCTATCTTCTTCTCATCCAGGAATGATGTGGTAAGTATATTTTTGCTGATGACAAACATTTAAAAGCTTCATAAATTTAAATTTTAAGGGCTTTTTTCCATATTGTTATTTTTGAGCACTTGGTTGCAAAGGATATGCTTATAAAAGCTGGATACATGGTTTTCTACTCAAAGGACATAAACTTCCTACATGTAAACCACAAAATTTAACTGTGATAACAAAATTTTGATCTGTGCTGACTCTTTGTGAGACTAAAACTACTTGGGAAGTGGGTAGAGATCTTATCCTCACAGAAGTCAAATGAACTCTGCCCTCAAAATGGGCCTCAGTGGGATTTTGTTCCAATATTTGGTGCACATCATTTGAATGTGGATGTCAATTTTCTATACTCTTCCTATAATTGTCAGTTGTTAAAAGCATATTAGAAAATGTTTCATTTTAGTTGCAGTCTCTACTAGCAGAAAATAAGACCAGTGGTTCATGTGAGTGCACTCGATGAGCTGTTACCTGTATGATCTGTATGGGGAACTACAATCTTTTAGACTGGAGAACTGTGTCATAAAATATCTCAGTAGCTTACTTTCTCTTTTGTTACACTTATTTATGTTGCAGGTGAAAAAATGTCTTCCTAAATTGATAAAATTCAGGTTCAGAAACAGTGTACCTGGAATTTTTCCCACATATTTTCCTAACACAGAATTCCTACATAAGCCAGACACTGAGAGAATAAGTATTGGATAAAAATTGGATTTTCACCTAACAATTCAGTGGGCAATTCTTACAGGATCTGAAGTCCCATAGTCATTATTGTTGGTCTGTTGTCTACTAATCACATTTGGAACATTTTTAGAGAGGCCATAGTTAAAAAACTCCTTTGGGAATTGATGGAATGGGCCAAATAAAAAACAAAGCACCTCCATAATTTGATATATAGTCTCTTAACTGTCTGCTGGACCATATTAATATTTCCTCTTTCATACTCCACTTACATGGAGTAACCCCATTATTTCCTAGGGTTTTATGTAGAAGTAACAATTTTATCCTTAATCCCTTACAAGTACAGATGAAACATGGGTGAAGGCCATCTTTGGGCCCTCTTTTTGTTTCACTGAACCTCTTTGATTCTTGGGGTTACTCTTCCATCCTGCAGAGTTTCTTTTGCCTTGAGGAGTCTTTAACACAAGTTTCTGTGTCTGTGTTTGTATGTGTTTGTGTATGTGCATGTGTGTGTATATAATGGCATCTTAAAGATATTTCAGTTTAGAAACTATAGTTTAGGTTTGAAGTATGGAGAAAGCAAAGGCTTTTCTAAATCTTCTATAGTCCTATTCTAGTTTGGAGATCCAACAAATATTAATAGGGTAGATAAAACTGTAGATTTTACACCTAGAATCAATATAATGTATGTTCTTTTATTTATTAGAAATCAGAGGAGTTACTGCTTCACCCACTGCTTCTTGCAACACACAGGGAAACAGAACATACATACGAAGGTAAAGCCAATTCTGATACATGGTTTTATATGTTTATTCATCAATTCTTGTTCAAAAAAACTCAGAGTCACTCAAATAAGGGTGTTTCTCAAACAGATTTTTTTTTATGAACGACAATGCATAATGATTTTAGCAAGTCCATGGTGAAACTCATGGACAATAATTTAGAGAAATATTCTTTCCAGTAATATCAACACAGTTGGAACCAGATTATGCTTTCTTAGACAAATGTAAATTTAATTGCAAGCTTTAAGGTACCTGAGAAAAAGGGAGACATAGCAAGTTAAGAACTCGAGAATTATTGTTATATTGTCTCAGTATAATCAAAACTCCAAACTAAGTAAGCATAAACTGAAAGATTATACCTTTTGTATATTTGAGGAGAAATTATCATTACTCTTTAGACAGAAATCTCTCATTGCATATGTGTACCACAGGCCATCATATGGAATGAAAGCTGGCCTTACAGTCATCCTTTCACAAATCACTGCTAAATTATAATAATTTACTAAACAAAAGAACTTGTTTTTGGCTTGAGGCTTAAATAATCACAGATCAATCAACTCAATTTTTCAAAAGACTAAGCACTCACAGCTGTAGGTCAGGTGTTGTGAATGGTGAAATCCAAGGGCTTCAATTGCCCTATATTAATGATTATTTCTAATTAATTTTTATCCCAGACTGTCAATCAGCACCTTAGGGAACTATATATTATACCTGTGAAATTAAATAGCTGAGAAAATTGATTCTTGAAGTCCACTAGATTTTATGTTAAAGAAAAAAACAATAACTCATAATTCTGTTGCATCAGTCCATAGGGTAAAAATGACAGTGTAGCAGTAGCTGGTGAACATCTGCTCCCCACACCATCCCCCTGAAAATGCAGCTTTCAGGAAAAGCTGAAATTGTTGTCACAGTCCGTGACACTGATGTCCTTGGAAAAGTGAATGGCAGCCAAGCTTGGTGTTTGGGTATCTTGCAGAAGGCTCAGATCATTCTAAGCAGGGAAAAGTGCTTCATATTTCTAATGAGTAATGAAAAATCATCATTGTTAGCTATGTTAGGAGTGGCGGATTATATGGTAGAGTTCCACAGGTTGCTGTATGTAGTGCCTTAGGTGGGAAGTATTAATTTTTTGTTTTACCTCATCAAAACAAGAAACTGAGATGTACTAGAGGAAAAAAAAAAAAAGCCACAAAGAAAAACGAAACATAATAAATACAAAATGTTTCAAAATATCTTGATCTGCACCAAAACTATTTAGTTTTAAAGGCTACATCTCCATGGAGTTTACTATGTATGGAGTAGCTAACCTCAAACAGAATAATCCTTGATGGATACAAGTAGGCAAACACAAGGGAGGATTTTGTGGTTTACTTTATGTCAACCAACAAGATGATATAAATCCTCCTGAAGAACCACAGTTATATTTGGCATATCTCCCTCTCCATCAGGGGCTACCACTGACAGAGGTATAGCTGGAGAACCTCTGACATGGTGGTGAGGCCTCTCCAGCTCTGCAACACCTCCTTGTCAACCCAGGAATGGGACAGCCTTGTAAAAGCCCTGTCTCAGCAGAAACCTTCATGGTCTCATGCAAGGTGTGGCATTTCTTGACTTCAGAAGGAACATTTTTCAAATCATATGTGAATGGAGACAAACTTGCCAGTCGATCACATGATGTGCAAAATGGGAATGAGAAGAAAGAACAGGGGCAGCTCTTTGGATTTCAAGATAGGTTTGGAAGGATATCGCATGAGGTAAGGGAGGAAAGAAACAAATACAGTTTTGATGTATCTTTTTCACAGCCTCTTGTACCTGCTACCTTATGAATTTGTTGTCTTCTCCCTTTCTCGTCCCTCCAACATTTTGACTACCAGCTCCTTAAAGGTTACTATGATCCTCACCTGACATCTCTCTCTTTTTGTCCTCTTAAGAATTCTGAACACCTTTTGCATCCATCAAATTTTCAGGGTTTTTTTCTGAATTGTATAAGACAACTCCATTGGCTTCTATGTAGTTACTCCAATTTACAAAAGATGAGACTTTGAGGAAAAGATCCACATTAGTATGAAAACATAAATTTCTTGTTTTAAGGATATATTGACTGGCTATTAGGTAAATACCTGTCTTTTCACATGAATGTGGACAACCATC
The DNA here is from genome assembly GCA_013400275.1 of Rhadina sibilatrix. NCBI lineage: Eukaryota > Metazoa > Chordata > Aves > Passeriformes > Phylloscopidae > Rhadina > Rhadina sibilatrix. The sequence goes on along the minus strand of VWYO01017645.1, from coordinate 186,526 downwards.
AGGTAAATGTCAGTGCGCTAACAGTCTAACCTGTGCTATTTTCTCAGACTAGTTCATCTATTATTTCAGATACTTGTACTGGCCATCAGTATCTTGTCTGTGGTTAACATTAATGAATATGTGCAATTTTAACTTACTGTTAATTTTGTTGACTTGGAGGTAGAAATTTTCCAGGTTTTCACTGACAGTTGGAATGCTCTTCAGCTGATTGAAGGAGAGATCCAACTCAACTAGTGATGTAATGTTGAAGACATTTCCTGGTATTCCAGAATCTGTTAATTTATTGTGGGATAAACGTAAGTATTGCAGGGCTTTAAAACCTTGGAAGTACTCATCGGGAACATTGGAAATCTGGTTATTATCAAAATACAGCATGAGCAAGGAGTGAGGCAGTCCTGTTGGTAGCTTTGTAAGTTGATTGAAGCTTAAGTCAAGATACAAAAGTGAATTCAGGCCTTTAAAAGCCCCAGAAATAGACTCTGCTTTCAGCTGGTTGTTCTGGAGATGAATGACAGTCAGATTCATCAGCCCCTCAAATGCACCAGGATTGACTTTTGTGATCTTGTTGTGACTTAATTGCAGGTCATCTAGAGTTTTGGGAAGTGGTCCAACAGCTTCAGTCAAATTGTTGTAATTAATGTGAAGTTTCTTCAGGTTCTTTAGTTTAGAGAAGACTCTTCCCTTAATTTTTGAATTTTCCAAATGATTGTGATCTAGGATCAGCCACTGTAGGTCTGTTACATTGTCAAACGTGTTATCTTCAATTCCCTCAATCATATTGTTTCGAAGATAAAGGTATTTTATTCCACTTGGTACAATTGGAATGGTTTTCAGCTTCAGATTGTCACAATACATGGCACTAGGGTAGCTCAAAGGACAATTACATTCTGGGGCACAGACTGCTGCGGATGGCCCGAAAGGATCATAGCCGTAATCATCTCCCGGACCATAGTCATATTGGCAAAAAATGCCACTAATCAACAGCAGAAAGACAGGTAGGGAGTTTAAAGTCATCTTTCTAATGTGTCTTGTTCCTGTATGGTGAAAGGGAACAAAAAAGATATAACTTTAATTCTCTATCTCTTTCAGCAATATTTGAAATTTTACCACATAAAAATTAGAATTAAAAACCAATTATGGTTCTTATTTAAAGTTTTTAATTAAGAAAAAAATACTGAGTTGTTAGTATTACATTGTTACTACTGTATTACTGTCTCTGTCTTGTATAATCTTCCTTTGTAATGCAAAATTGCTGGCCATTTTGCTGTTGTAAGTAGAACTTTCTTTATATCTTTCTGCATTCATTGATTAAGCCACGAGAACAATATTGAAATACAAGGTTTTTAAAATTGCTACAGAAGTTTTCAGTTTTGCTGAAGGCCATGTTCAGAGGTATTTCCACCATTTAAATTCTGTCAACCCTTCCTAATGTGCTGAATTGTCTCATGTCTAAACATGTGGCTTTCTGACTTAAGTTTGAAAGAGGCAGGGAAGTTAAAACTGAGGGTAATACTCTCATGCATTGTGTGTTGTTAAGATATGTGTAGCTTGAAATCTCTTTTCCTCATGGATTGTGTTCTGTAAAGCATTGTCCACTAAGTTTCACAGTCACCTAAAGAACAAACTAATTGAAATATAAAGCATATCATCTTTAACATGCCAAACAACCAGTGTTGCAAATTCTGGTGCAGGGATCCGAAATGACTGAATCTGACTGTGGACCTGAAATTACTGAGTTTCAGACAATGAAAATGTTTTTGCAATTTCTCCATACAACAGAAGTGTTGGTTATGCCCATTCTAAACCTATTGAACAATAAAACACTGGCTTCACATAGTTAGTCTTTCAGTTCACATACAGCAGAAGGACATTTGGTGTCCTTGGGGATATTTGTGATTCAGTACAAGTGGGGTCACTTAACTTTTTAAGGCCATAGCTTTCTCATCAGATACTGCCCAATATGCCAATTAATCTGTGAAGACTAGTATCTTGTCTATATCTCTTACTGGCTAGATAGATGTTCTGCTGGAAAAGTAGGTCTAGAATCAATAAAGTCAGTGAGCTTACTTTGATTTTCACCAGTAAAAGACAAGGCTCCAAGTACTCAACTACTCTCCAGAGAATGAGAGGATTAAGAAAATCCTTAAAACCGTTTTTTTTCTCAAGGAATTTCAGAAAGTATGTGAAGCCTGTAAACACACCACAAGACATTGATCCCAGATCTGGGCAATCTTCCAGCAGAGTAAGTTAGTCTTGCTATTGGAATTGTTACACAGAGGACTTAATGTTGCTTAATGTTGAAGTGCAGGGCCACAGCTACAAAATTTTCTCTATTCCTAAATATCTTTGCTTCTATTGACTTCTTAAAAGCCACATCACATTCTAGTGAGATAACAATCTCATTTAGGCAGGGCCTATTGATCTCATGCAGTACAGAAAAAAGAATTTTTAGAAAATGTTCTTAAGTTACCTCCTCCACTCAACAACCATAAAATCCCACTGCTAGATATTAAGCAGCTATGCCCTGAAAAATGAATCTGATTGCATATCATCTCCATGGTGTTGATGCCATCGCATTTACCTAATTAAAAATCCTAGGATAATCATTGAAATATTAGTTGTCAGTGTAATTTTCTTTGCCTGACTTTCCTTACTGCATGAGAACATGCAACATGAACATGAGCTCGACCTTTAGTCCCCTGCTGGTATAAATAAGTACAGCTCATCTGGAAGCAAAGACTGCAGTAACACAATTCATCTCAGAATCTGGTCCTACTTAGGTACTAAACATTAAAGAAAGGAAATCAAGTGCTTCTGTATTCAAAGTATAAAAAGATTGCAATTAACTCCTTGGATTACACTCTCTGGACTTACAGTGACATTTTTTACACACCTCCTTAATTTTATAGTTTTAAAATAACATAGACTTTTTAAATTCAAATTCTATTTTTCTCTAGTTTCAGATTATATTTGTAATGCTGTTTCATTATTGATATCATAGTCTTACAATCCCTTAAATAGAGTACAAAGTTTTACTGCTCTGCAGAACCCTGAAAGTAGCTAGAATGTTAGATAGCAAGTGGTTTGAATTAATGTATCAAAAATGTTTTTGAATTTATGTGAAAATTCTGTCATATGTGTGACATAAAATAGCAAAGTAAATATGAAATTTATTTAACTTGTTCTATTCATGCATTTCTCATTCAGGTATCTAAATGTTACCCTGTCAGAAGTGTAAAAGGTTAATAGATCATGCTTGTTTGTTGCACTGAACTGAACATGAATCCAAAAGATAAAATCAGAATACATTCTTTGATATTTATCTTACAACACAAACATGCTTTAACTAATTATCTGTGCCTGTTCTTAGCAGTTGTGTTGCAAAATGCCTGTGAAAATTTTTGTGTAGTTGCTCAGGCAACTTGCCAAAACATACTGAATGGTAAATCCATAATTTTGGGAAAATGTTTGCTACATTAGGGTAGAAATACTATTCAAACTACTATTTGACCTTGTCTATATTTCCTTAATCAATAAGTTATTGTGAAACAAAATAAATGTAAAATTAACACTCAATCAACCCTAATTCTGTAGCTTCTTACACAGTTTGCAAAAGATTATATTTTTTAAGTTTCACTAGTATATTTAAAATGTGCTATAAAATTAATTAAAAATTTTAAAATACCCACTGTTTCCCTCTCATTTTTATGTGATTAATTATTTAAATATCAGGATACTTTGTCTTTTTGTAGAATGAAGCAAAATTATTTAGCAATTGGGGTTTACAGAGCTCTCAGTAATATTATGAATGAAAATGGTAAACAGTGAGTACTCTTATAAACTTCTTTGTACTTTATACCAAATCTTATTCTGATATAGAACAAATCAGACTGTAAAAAATTGCAACACTGATGTACAAAATATGTGAAGTTGTTTTAAGGAAACTGAGAAAGTGAATCGACTAAGCAACTGTTGATTTGTGCTCAATTTACAAATTGGCAAACTTATCCTGTCATATTTTTACGTTCCCATTGCAGCTACATTTAAACAGCTGAACATTACGGTTAAAGCATGCAGCAGCACTTACCTTACTACCTTCAAGCTGCTTTCCTTAATTCCCAGAGCAGATGCAATAGGAGACTGTATCAACCAATATATGCTCTAAACAGTGTCAGGAGGTAAAAGTCTGCCAGATCCTCTGTGTTACAAGAGGAAAAAAAAAAGCCCTAGTCACGCTGTTCTCTGAAGCTGCTATGTCATCATGGTGATCTTGTGGTGTGGCATGTACAAAAATGCAGCTCTCTAATGAAGTGCAGGTGGATACCATATTTTGTACAAGGACAACCCATCTGTTCCTCCTGTGGGATCAGGGAATGATATTTCACAAACCTGAGAAAGTCAGAAAGCTATAGGTTTATACAAGAATTTTTTTTTTTTTTTTTTTT
>VWYO01017645.1:167651-181902 GCA_013400275.1 Rhadina sibilatrix | reverse complement strand
GACTCATTCATTTTTTTCTGCCTTTTTCTTTAACTATCTTATGACCACAGTAAAATATCTTTAATAAAAACTTTAGCCTAAGGATCATATTCAAGAATTATCTTTGAATCATACCCTTTTCCATATTACATATTGAGTTCAAAGATTACATACTTAAGTTCAAAGATTCTTCTGCAAACCATTGGAATTGATTTGGTCTGGAGATTTTCTTTGGTGGTTGAATGTATGTTTGTTTAACAAAAACACATCCCAGGAATGGGGTTTGAGCAGTTACTGTAAATTCACTTTATATATTTGTTCATTTTGCACTTACAGCTTTCTCCTGCTTTTCAGAATCTGGAACTACTCAGCTTTATGTTGTCTGTTTCTTATTCCATGGATGTAGTTCAAGAATGCATCTTAAGGCTTGGATGAGATGTTACTTTCACCAGGCAATGTTGAAAAATAATACGTTAAGAAAGTAACAGTTTAAAGCGGATCTTAATGCTTCTATAAGAGCTTTCCCTTATCTCTAAATGTCTTCCTTTTTATGAGAAGCATCCTTTTTTTATAGATTTGGGTAGGGACAAATATCAAATGTGCACAGAGAATGCATGTACAAGCCATTTTAAAGTGTCTTGTGTGTTTAATTGCATTTGACTGTAATAGTTGGGGGTAGAAATTCAGGGATTTTGTCCATTTTCAACTTATTATCTTTCTGAAAAGTCATTGTACAGGTGACTGGAGAACCCCATCACTTTCCTGAAGAGGAGCCTGGATGTGAGCTTCTCCCAAAATTCTCTGCTGATGCATCTCAGTCTCCTCAGCAGTGAAGGTTATTGGGAGCAGGAAAAAGCCAGTGCCCTTCACCAAGAACAGGAGAGATGACAAACACTTACAGACTTTTGTGCTTCTGCAATGCTCCAATTAGAAAACATTTGCTCAACACAGAGTGCCATGTGCCAGTGCAGCCCATGGGGAGTGAATGTGTTGCTTTGATGTTCTGATATCATGCCTGTCTCCCTGGTGTGGGAGAACCATTTACACACTGGGAAACGCATTGGTGACAGATTGTTACTGCATTGCTACTTGAATGATGCCAAGAAGTGAATGTGAAGCAGTGGGATTACAACAGTGAATTAATCTAAGTGAAAAACTGCGTGGTATCAGGACTAGAAATGTGGAAGTGGACAAAGCTGCTGTTGTTCTGCATGTGGAGAAATGGAGACCAGATGGAGTTTCTCATGCACAGAACAATATTTATCTCAAAACTACTTTATTAACTTTAGTTGACCAAGGAAACCTCAACTGTGACTTGACTGCAAATGTAGCAACAAGCAGCAGCACTCAGCAAGAGAGCAGTTGGAACAAAAAAATATTTTTCATACAGAAAGAGATAACCTTTAAGGTAATATCAGGATTTGCTCCATAGAAGAATGTATATCAAGGTGAGCAGTGGAGCATAGTATTTGTAAAGAGAATTTAAAAAATCACAGGAAAGGCACTAATGGTGCTGTCTCTCACTATTGATTTGTTTTGAAGGACAAGCCAAAAATTATGATAAATTAATATGTATTTTGGACTCTTGGTACTAGGTGTAGTTTTCCATTTGCAGTACAAATTGAATACTGACTGCAAGTATAGGATAATCAAGGCTTAATATGTTTTTGGCACAGTTGTATTTATGAACCAGTTTTTCTGTATATCAAGTATACATAATTTTTCTCATTCTGATAACAGAAATATAAAACATGCATATCTTTATAGCTTACAAATTTTATTAAGCAAACTGATGATATATTTTGAAATTAACATATGGTAAAAGCTTGGGTCACATAAAGTTCAGCTGAGACTTGTTCATTCATATAGTTCCTGTCTTGCTGACTGTTTTAAATTAGCTATGGAAATTGCACAGCCAAGATGAGGAATCACATGCCTTCCGAGCTTAACATATAAACCAACAGATCTTCCTCCCTTTTGAATTTTTATCACCGCTCAAATCCATTATTTAATACTGTCCCTTTGGCATCCTTTTTATGCTTTTCCTAATCTTACTGTTGTAACTCATGAAGCTCTCACCTCATAAATCTCTGTTTGGGAAGCAGGTACATACTACAACCAGCAAATGAAGGTATTGCTTCTTCTGCAACTGAGGGTGGGACTGTGATCCTGTGATTTCTTTTTTTCTGGCCCTATTTTTTGTTCTGTGCAGGGGTTCTTTTGGTAGCTCTCAGAAGTCATTTAACAGCATGGGAATGAAGTCTAGCTAACTTCCAAGGAATACACAAAATATTTTGTAAATTCACATATGTCGTCTAAATTGTAAACTATGAATATGCTTCACACTGATGATGTCAGGACATATTAATATTTCACCTTTACAACTACTGTGCTTCAGTTTTTCTTCAAAATTTATTTTCTTTTATACCTTATTTATTCAGCTTTCTTTGATGGGAAATATGAACAAAACCTGTTATAATCTAATTTTCCTTGTCTTGTGATATATGAATAGAAATATTTCTTTTATGTAATCCAAAGCTCTGGGGTTTTTTGTTTGTTCAGGGTTTTTTTGTTTTGGTTTGTTTTGGTGGTTTTTTTTTTTTTTTTTTGGGGGGGGGGGTGGTTTTTTGTGGTTTTTGGGGAGGTTTTGTTTGTTTGTTTGTTTTTGTTTTTGTTTTTGTTTTTCAAATTCATATTTTCATGGCTGGAGATGGCCAAGTCTAATAGGTTGTAATGAAAGAATCTGAAAGCAGAACTCACTGCTAATGTATCAACTGCACTGACTGAGGTCTAGCTGTGAAACATTGTTGAGGTACAGTGTCACCACTATGTTTCTACACTCATCAGTGATATCCTCTCTGCTTTTCCTCTCTTGTAAAACTGCTCTCTTTATAGCTTCTATGCACTTCTGCATAAATGGACGTGCCTCCCAATCTATTTGCTTTTAATCCCCTTTTCCCCAAAAGACTCAGGTTACCAATAGCTCTTATCTAAACCAACTGCTGCTTTGTTCTCATCTTAAACCTGTGCATGCATCTGGTACACAGAACCAAGAGATTTGGGTGCCCAGTATCAGGAGTAGGGTATTTTTGCCCTGGGAACATGTAGCTCCAGAAAAATTCCTCATGGAACTTTTCACACTGCCACATAAAATGAACAGTGATTTTTTCCTCTGACCATTCAAAATTTAAACTAAATATTACTCTCAAGATGAAATGAAGGTTAGCTCATTTTATTTGGCTACCTGCAGCAGGGGCTGAGAAACCTCCATTAAGGGAAAAGGCTGTTCCATGGACACCATGCAGTAAGACACTAAATTACAGAGAGGTAATGCAGTGTTTATATTTTCTATATCTCTAAACAGTAAATATATAGCCTGTTAGCCTATATATGGTAAATAAACAAAAATGTGATATTGGCACTAATCTCAGGAATATTTAGTTAAGTATTTCTGTAAAGTTCTGCAGCATTTTGAAATTATTACTGAAGGCTGACTCATGTTTAATAAGTTCCACTAAAAACAATTCAGTTCCAGATGCTGGAGGCTGTAGGTGCTTATTTTTTCATCTGAAAACTTCCATTCCTCCTAATTGAAATTTTATTTTTTCAGCCTCTACACTGGACTTACATATTAAATGGCAAGTGTTAGAGCACATACTATAAGCATTACAAAATTTGTGGTTACCAAAATCCTTTTTTTCCTTTCTCCTAAAAAGGAAATGCCAGCTTTGGAAACTTACAAAAATGGTAATAGTGTTACAACCTATTAGCAGACCGCAACGGATATTTTAGTTGATCATGAATCTTTGTTTTTGTCCTTCTGAAAGACTGCTCACTGTTTTGCTTCAAACTTGACAGTGTCTGTATTCTAGCACTGTTATCCTCCTCTGTTGTTTTTCAGACTGTTTTTGATTTGATTCAAATAGTCAACAGCAAAATTTCTTTGAGTTGATCCAAAGTCTGATCAGAGCTTCTTTTTTTTTTACTAAACATGAAGGCAAGAGTCCATTTTTAAACGAGGCACCTTCATATATTCTGTATATTCTGTCATAGCATTTAAAATCTGCTGATCCATGTATAAAAGAAAATTAGGTGACCTTGGGGCATGAGACAATTCAAACGATTCCTAATGTAAAGAATCCAAGAGTATCTCAAGGAACTGTTGAATTTGTGGGTGAGTTGTGGTTACAGGTAAAAATTATACCAGTATTTCTCTGTATTTTTGTATTGTAAACAGTACAGATAATGTATGGAAAAGGAGGAGTTGAATTTAGCAAACTAATAGGTAGTTCACCACATATTTGTATATGCTACTGCTGTACCAAAATAGACCTGCTTTGAAAATCATTGGGTGCTAAACATCTTCCCAGAATCTAAGCATCATCAATGCCTGTTTGCATTCAGATCACTACTGCTTGAGGTCAGAAGGGATGTTAAATCATCTGGATTCTGCTGTTCAACAAGGATATAGCATTTGGCCTTCTGCTAGTTTATGTGGCCCTGGACTTAAACAGATCCACTAAGTCATAAATCATCTTTGCTGTGAAGGCGGGACAGTTTGGGAGATATTCAACATGCAACATTAAAATTTCTTTTAATTAAAAAAAAAAAAATTCTTTTAAAAATTCTGTCCATTGTCCTTTCTAAAATGAAGCACATTGGACAAATCTACTGCAACTACAGAAGATGCTTTTACCAGGTTTAAAACCTCTGGTTTTTAAAATGAGAAATTAAAGCTTGATAGATTATAGCATATCAATAGACACCTATTGGTATCTATTTTGACATTAGTTGTCACTTAGCTCATTACCACCTGAATGCTGCATGAGATTTTTACATTATTTTCTCTAGGACTGGTCTAAAGTTAATAGCCTTGAGGTAGAGACAGCATCTACCTATTTAAAATCCATGAACAGTAACACCACATCAGTGTTCTGGTATTCCCAGGATCATGAAAATGGACTGTAAATGAACCAAACGTCTTCTACTCGTCTTCCTGAGATGTTTAAGTACAAAATATTATGATGACCAAATATAAAGGTATTTCTCACTATCAAACATTTTTGGTTTTGGGTTTTTTTTTTTTTCCCCCTTTAGAAAGAACATGATGTAATTATGTTTATTAAAATTAAAATTACATCATTCTGCAAAAACAGATCTACTCCTTTCCAAATGCAGAAAACAATGATTATTTTTATTCATATTCCTTTGTTAACCATTGTCTTGTATATATTAATTTTACTTCTATAACATTACTAGAATTTATTTTCCTCATCAGAATCTCCATCTTCCAACTATCTTTTGCCATGCTATTTGTGGATCTGTCAGTGACGTATTCAGTGCAACTGTTTTATTTCTTTTTCCTTATGACTTGTACAGGGACAATATTATTTAATCCTAACCTTTCTTTTTTTTCTTCATGTCTCATAAATTTTTTCCCCCTTCTATTTACATTTTACTTTTCAAGTGAAAAAAAAAAATAAGTTATGGTTAAAATTGGCCTTTTTTGGGTGTTATATCAAAAAACAAGGTGTTTGAGGGCACAGTCTTAAATTATGTTAAAATACAAATATTTTTATTTTTCTTACAATTTTTTCCTTACAGACAAATTTGTTTATCCTTTTCCTGTTTGGAGACATGGAACTCCTCTGAAAGACTGGCTGGAAATATGCTTTTGGCCATATTAAATGGTCAGCTTTGGCAACCACAGATTCCAATCCAGTGATTTAATTGTCTTTATTTTTTATAAGGAGATCCAGAGTGGATTAACCTCATGCTGTATCAAACAACTTTTCTTTTAAGGATTGTGCAGTGTTGAGAAACTCTACTAATGCTTTACTACAGGCCACATGACACTGCTAAAAACATCTCACAAAATCAAATTTCCCATTGGAAAAGCTATCTTTTTAAAGTTATTCCACCTTATATCTCACTAAGATTGCCTCCACTTCTCTGCAAATGCAGACCATTTATTATATATACTATTATATGCAGACATTTATTATTATAAATGGTGTCAAGTATGTGATGTATCTGGCATTTTGGTCCTGAGAGCAAACACAGATGTCTAAATGTGTGATAGGAGTCCAGGCAGTCCTCAAGATCAGTGGGGATGTAATAAAGTTATGGAGCCTGGGGAGTGATTCAATTTCCTACCACAGACACTACAACAGCATTCACTTCCCTAAAGGTAGGCATCCAGTATTATTTGAGAGGCTCTCAGGTGTCCAACTCACCTTTATGGATTATGGGAGAGGACTTCAACACTTGTGCCCTTTTCAAATGGTAGATGATAGCAAAGCAGAGAACTTCACAGTGCTTAACAGCAAGACACCAGCATTTAGGCAATTGCCTGTGGTCAAGGGGTTTCAGTCAGGAGCTGCAAGGACATCTAACTGCTCTCTGTCATGCCCTGGGCTGTACAGCACAGCCAAGGGGGTCTGGCTTCTGTGACTCAGGATTCTGAGGAGACCTGTCCTGTCTTGAAGTAGCAGCAGGATGCAAGGCACACATAAGCAATCCAGAATGATATTAGGCACTTATCTTTTGGAACCTCAATTGTGCCCTTGGAGCTCCAGTCCGGAAATAATCAGTCTCCTAAGTAATAGCCTCACTTTGTAAAAACTGTCTGAATAGTACTCTCCAACAATTTCCTCCACAGTCTTCTCTGAGCCGTGTATCCAGCAGAATATCTGCAATGAAATGTTGCAGAAATGGAGCGAAGAAAAAGGGATGTACAAGTCTGGGGGAAGTAATGATCTATTAACCCACAGGTATTTTCCATTTTCTTACCACCTCTAAAAATCACAACAGTAAAAAAGCCAAAATAAGCAATTCTCTGAAAGGTCAAATAAAAATTTAGAAGACAGTTCTCTGATTCCATTAGACCATCACCTGAGGCCTCACTGAACAGTTTTCTTTTTTTTCAGTCAAGCAAAGCTTTTCCTATAAAGCTGCATAAGTAATATACATTGGTAAGGAAAGAAACTAAGACATTTTGTGTCACAGGTGTTCATAAACTTATTCTGAATGCACACAAATGAACTTAAGGTCTAAGTTGACCTCCATCCAACTCAAGAATGGCCCAGCTGCACTAACTTTTCCTTCATCCTGCAATGTTTTAAGGAGAATGCGGCATTTCCCAGTTAAACTTGTTCACATCCCATAGGTTTCAGACCTCTGTCTACTTTGTCTAACTCTTCATTCTTCACCTTGTATTTTTTTGGACTTGAGAAAGCATCTAGATATTGTATTTGGATAATTCTATCTGTATATTTTTATAAATGAGTGTCTGTTTGTTAAATGATAAACTGAACTGGACCAAAGCTGGAGTCAACCTCTGGCCCTGTAGCTTCCCAGTAGACCTTTTAATGCTTTTATAATATTTAATTTATATATATATATAAATTTGTATTTTTATGTATATTTATATATATAAAAATACATTATGTTACAAAAGAGAACATCATTTTTGAAAGACACTGCATCTTTTTGGAGCAGTGATAGAAAGCTAACTCAGAGGGAATGCCTTCCCTTCTCTCTTCTCAAGTGGGTTGCAGTGGCTTTTGGGTTGTGGGTATGGAAAGTAAAGTATGCAATCAAATACTGTAACTCTTCCCAGGTCTCAGTCAGATCAGAATGCCATATTATCAGCTGTTCAAAGATATAAAAACCCCAGAGATAAACTTTACCATGAAGGATTGCAGGAAGCATTATAACTGACTGAGAAGAAAAAGTAAGAAAAGCATTCCGATAACAGGCAGATGAGCAGCATTTTCAATACTTGGAGAGTTAAACACAAAATATTGATGTAAAAAAAAAAAAAATTGTATAAAAGGAAATCAATGACTTCTCTCCCCTTTAGGCTTTACCTACACTGGTAAATCACATAATGTCCCTGACACTGGCAAGTTACTCTTTCTAGTATTGGTATATCAGAATGGGGTTTGCATGATTCTAGCCTGAACTAAACAATCCCCAGCCAGGGTTTGGGACTTACCACTCTCAACAGAGCTTAAATGAAGCCATCATGTTTCAGGAGACAAGAAAGCCTTGCAAAAGAGATGGGACAAAGTCATGTTTCAGACTTCAAAAATGGCATGATTTCACTTAACAACACAAATGTAGTTTTAGACTCTGGGATATAACCTAAGTCATTAACATGAAAGTAGACATTGAGGTCCTAAGGTTTGATAACATGCCCTGATCCACAATTTGAATTTTATCAAATTATAATTTAGTGGTTTCCACCATTTTCTCAAAATTTATGTGTGTTTGCATGTGTATGGTTGTATTTATATGCACTTTCAACTTACAACAGGGTTTTGAAAAAGATACATGGACTATTTTTAATTTTCAGAGGAGAAACAAATGTGCTTGAGAAACAACATCTGATTCCAAGATTTAGCAGAGTAATAATATTTAAGTGGAAAAGCTAGTTTCACACAGAACTGCTGACACAGTTAGCTACAGCAGTACCAGTGAGCAATGCTATAATTTAGGCCATTTTCCATAGAAAGCTTCTAGATAGACACAGATAGTTTGGTTACTCAGTTATGGCATAACAAACCCATTGCTCCTATTCAATTTCATGAAAATAGAATGAGACTTAGGATTGTATATTTGTAATAACTTCACTCATAAACTGAAGATTTTTACAGTGTGTTTTAGCAGCTAAATCTTTGTCATTATTATGGACCTTTTATCACAACCATAATTGATTAACCCTGAAACCCATCAGATATCTGTTGTCTCAGAATGGTTACTTTTCCAGGGAGCCCACATGAGGACCATTCTTTCAAGCAAGTAGGGAAAACATGTACAGGTGATAGTTCACAACACTTTGATTAAAGCTTGGTGAAGGGAAGAAGCTCTTTGCTTTACCAGTTAGCAGGAAAACCTTCTTCTGAAAGCTACCACTAATGACTTGTAACATACTCACATGAAAATATTTTTAGAGAAGTGCCTTCCAAGGCCTTCCAAGGAAAACAGAGTTGGGGTTCCTAATGAACTCAGGTGATGTTGAAGATTTCACTCCAGCCTCATCCACATTCTCCTTCCACACTTCCTCCACCCATTGTCCAGCAGCTGTATTCCAGCTGAATCCCAGTCCTAGCTGTGTTCTGGGCATGCTGTGCCTGGTTTTGTACCTGGCATTATATCACTGACTTCACTGGGGGCTGTGGCACTGTTACCTTAATCCTGAGGCTGCTGCCCTGCCTTGTGTAACTGCTGGCTCACAGCTTGCCTTCTCCTGCACAGCTGCTCTGGCCTGCTGAAATCCAGCTGTAAGCTCAGGCAATGGACAAGGAATTGAGCTTAAATGTAGCTCCTGGATAATGAGTGGTAGAAGTCTAGGTGGACAGAGGCTCTGGAAGAGACGGTCATGGCAACAAGAGCCTACTGGTGTAGTCAGGGCCCTGATATTGCATTTGGAATCACAGAATGATTTGGTTTAGAAGGGAACTTTAGAGATCACGTAGTCCAGCCTCCCTGCAAAAAGTGACACCTTCCATGAGACCAGCTTGCACAAAACCCAATCCTATCTGGCCTTGAAGGCTGCCAATGATGAGACATCCACAGCTTCTCTGAGCAACCTGTTCCAGTGTCTCACTAGCCTTAATTTAAAGAATATTTTCTGCATATCCAATCTAATTCTACCATCTATCAGCTTAAAATCATTGCACCTTATCCTGTCACTATAGGCTGTGGTAAAAAGTCTCTGCCTTATAAACCTTCTTTATATAGTGAAAGACTGCAATTTTGTCTCTCCTTAGCTTTTTTTTCTTTTTTTCCCCCCCTGGAACAATTCCAATTCTCTCAGCATTTCTTTGCAGGAGAGGTGCCCCAGCCCTCTGACCCTTCTTGTGGCTCTCTTCTGGTCCTGCTCTATCAGATTTTTCCTGTGCTGGGGACCCCAGGACTCTTTGCATAACTGCAGGTGAGTGGTTCAGGAAAGTGGAGAGGAGGAGCAGAATCATCTCCCTGGATGTGGTGGCCATGCTGCTTTTATGCAGCCCAGGATATGTTTTATTTTCTAGGCCACAAGAGCACACTGCTGATTCATATCCAATTATTAATCCATCAGTATCCCAAATCCTTCTTTGCAGGACTGATCTCAGACCATTCACCACCCAGTCTGTACCAATGCTGGGATTTCTTTGATACTCATGAGGTTCACATGTGTTCATGTACTACATGCTCTGGTACCAGCCCATGAGGTAATCAAGGGGCTAGAAAGCTCTTCTATCTCAACTTCCTCACTTGAAACATGAGGGAAGGTGAAGCGGGGCTGGAGGAATCCTTAGCTCCCTCCTCTGTAGGGCAGAGCTTTGATAAATGGGACATGTCTTCTTAAATTCATATTAATGCAATTTCTTTCTCAGTTCTGCAGAACAATCAAAAATCCTTGTGTTGTTGCTTTTTTTTTATAGTGGGAGACCATTGCCACTGTCTAAGATGTAAGAAACGTGGCAATCCTGTGTGTCAGAATTCTAACAAGGCAGTTCAAAGGGAATATTACCACTTCATGGTAACTTAGTCCTTTGACAGCAGTAAAGTTTTTAATATTTAAGTTTTTACATAACAATTGTCTGTTAAAAAGAAATTCACACTATCTTCTCTATCTCTGTAATCTACACATGCAGAGGCTCCCCTGTATATAAAAGATTGGCATGTCTTTGAAGAATTTGATGCTGAAAATGAGCAAAAAGGATAGAAAACTAAAATATAGCCAAAAGGCAAATCTTTTTTGTTTCATTTTCTTGATGGCATGATGGAATATTAAGTCACTCAAGGTTTAGGATCTCTTAATCACTCTCTGTTAACCAACACTTCAAAGTCTTTGTTTCAAGAACTCATTGCAATGTATCCATGTTTTCCTTCCATGTTAGAATGACGTGTATGGACAAACCTCTGAAGGTTTATTCTCAGAAGGGAATGCCTTTTGAAGCATTTCAATTGTCTAGAGTTTCTAGCATAAGCAAGCAGTAGCTAGAATTATTCTTTCTTTCATGTTGAGATTATTTTATGCATCTTGAAATTTCTTTTTTTTTTCTACACTCTGGAATTTGGTTTATTCTTTACAAGCTTTTGATTCCTGCAAAGATTCAATACCTTGAAATTAAAAGATTAAAGGATTCAGCATCAGAATGCTACATGATTAGCTTTAATTGGTTCTGAGTTTTTCCTGTTGAAAGGGCTTTCTAAAATGCACTTAGTAGCAGACACATGGTCCCTATTTTCCATGACTTGAGGGATTTGAACACATTCAAAAATTACTCTGTAGAGCAGGACTAGCCTAATTTATCTCAATTAAAGTCTTCATCTGGAAACAATAATGTAACTTGTATAAACTCATAGTTTCAAAAATAGCAACAGGATTCTTAAGGCTCTTTTATTCAAATATAATATATGTTTTAATATACTAGTTGAAAATGAATAAAAGGTGTAAGTATGATTTATCACAAAATATATACTTCAATGTTTTTCAGACAACAGCATAAAGACTTGGAAAAAATTGGTTGATTTCATGTTAAATATGAATTTAGAAAGTTATGTAAATTATAATAATTTATACAGAATCACAATTGGAAGAGACCTTGAGAGATCATCCAGTTCAACATTCCTGAGAAGGAACTTAGAGCAGGTTACACAGGAACTTGTCCAAATGGATTTTGAATGTGTCCAGAGAGGGAAACCTCACAACCTCACTGGGCAGCGTGTTCCAGTGCTCTGCCACCCTCAGTGCAAAAAAAATTTTTCTTCATGTTGAGATGAAACTTCTGGTGATTTAATTTATGGCCACTGCTCCTCTCCCCGTCACTGGGCACTGAAAATAGTCCGGCACCATTCTCTTAACACCCACCTTTGAGATATTTACAGGTGTTGATGAGATCCCCTCTCAGTCTTCTCCAGACCAAACAGGCCCAGCTCCCTCATAAAAGAGATGTGTCAATCCCTTAATCACCTTTGTGACCCACCACTGGACCACTCTCCAATATCTCCTTTTCTTTCTTGTCCTGAGGAGCCCAGAAATGGACACAGCACCAGGACTGGCCTCACAGGGCTGAGCAGAGGGGCAGGATCTCCTCCCTCGACCTGCTGGCCACGCTCTTCCCAGTGCACCCCAGGATATCATTGACCCTCCTGGCTGCAAGGGCACTGCTGGCTCATGGTCAGCTTGTCATCCACCAGGTCCCTTCTCGCAGAGCTGTTCTCTGGCAGGTTAGCCCCCAGTCTGTGCTGACACTTTAAGCTATTCCTCCCCATGTACAGAACCCTGAATTTGCCCTTGTTTAAGTTCATTAGGTTTCTCTCTGCCAATGATCCAGTCTATCAAGGTCCCACTGAATGCCAGTACAACCTTCAGCTGAACAGCCAACAATCTCCCTCTCCAGTTTTGTATCATCAGCCAAATTTCTGAGGGCACATTCTATCTTTTCATCCAGGGAATACCCAGAATAAAGCAGTACATATTCTACTGCTCATTCTGCCAAAAGCTAGGAACACAATCTATTGATTAATATTTATGCCTCTAAAAAAAAATACCATGCCATTTGTGACTAAGAATCATTATTTTCAAGTATTCACCTTCTCTCCTAGGTGTGAGCCAAAGGAAGTACCTGGGACATTTCCTGGCATGAAAATTTCCAGGATAGAGGTGTTATAGACAGTTCAGGTTTCTTTTGTTTAAAAACAGTCTTTTGTATTTACAGAGTGAACAACATCTTATTTTTTTTTAAATTTACCTTCAAAATTAATGCCCATCTGTATTTTTTCAGCTCCTCTGAGTGAAAATATTGGAGCTATTCATGTGGGTAAGTGTTTTCAGATGCAAGGCCTACAATTATTGCAACTTTTCAAAAGCTTCTTTGCTGCGTTTCATGCTGCAGAAATACATGTGGATATAAAAACACAACCATCACTGCTTCTCATCACACTGTTGTAATTTTGTTATTAGTTTTCTGATGTACTCTAAAAAGACGTGTGAAATATATAAATAAATATATACCTAGAATTAAAATTTCTCTAGTTTTTTCCTTTCTTTCTCCCGCAGATTTAAGTCCAATTTAAGCAGGCAGTAACAGAGCATTAACATTCTTCTGGTCTGCTGACTTAAGACACCCACATAGAGGTAATCTCCAAAGCTTTCAAGCAGCATAATGTACACACCGAGAAAGAAAACTGCCTGACAAAGCAGTTATAAAGAAACCACCTCTTTCTATCTCAGAAAGGATAGTGTGGGGTTTAACAGACAGGGTAAACAGCCTTCTGTAGTGCCTGGATCCAGACTGATCCTCTCATGCACTTATGGCACACTAACAGCCCTGAACTTCCAAAGCAGGAAGCAGGGCAGGAGGCCAAAGGCTGGTTTGTGTCACTTAAAATGCAGCCATTGATGAGTCTAGCTGTTTGAGTGTTTGTGTTGAGTGTAATCCAAACAGCTAAACAGTTTTTGTGCCTTTTCAGGACACCCACAGAAACTTTCTTTTGCAGATGGAGCTGCTGCAGCATTGTTAAGATAATGTTTTATACTAAAAATTATCAACTGTTTTTAAATTCACTATTTCATTTTGAAGATGAAGCAGTCAAATTGAACATCTATCTCACAGCCCATATTTCCCCTTCAGTGCTCTGCAACTTTTCATGAACATGACTCTTTAATTTATTTTCCTTTTCATTGAATGAACTACTTTCAGCTAAATTAGGGCAACTCTTCTGAATAAAAACCAAATAACACAGATGCAGGCAAGTTTTTGAAGCAAAACTGACTTCAGAGCAATGTGTGCATACAGAGAATGAGCAAAAACCCCTCCTTGTTCAAAGCAAACATATTTGACTGTGTGTGTAAAAAAAAAGACTATTGATTTAACAGCTCTGCACCTCTGACTTAATAAAAATAAAAAACCGAAACAGCAGAATATGTGAATTTGAGAATCCTCTTCCCATAAAGACTCATAAACCCATTTTTTTCTGGTTTTCTCTAGCTAACAGTAACTTTATTACTGTCCCTCAGTGACACTAGATGGCACTTCAGAGTAGTGGTGCTATCAGAAAGTCCGTAATCTTTTTTAGGTATTTTGCATTTGATAGTAGAAATATCAAATAAGTTAATGCTTGCTTTGAACAAACACAATTTGTCAGCTTTCTCTTATTTTTACGTATGAGTGTGAGGTAGAAATTGTTATCTGTTTTCAAAATAGCTAAGCAGAAATAGATTATTACAGTGATTCACCAGCAACTCAAAAATCCCCCCAAAAAACCAAACCAA
>VWYO01017645.1:138646-167601 GCA_013400275.1 Rhadina sibilatrix | reverse complement strand
CCCCCCCCCCCCCCCAAAAAAAAAGAAAGCCCCCCCAAAAAACCCAAAACAAATATGGGCCAAAGAGCTGTTTCCAGACCTTCTGCTTAGAGAATTTTAGAAACAGGTTGTGGAGGCAACTGAAAAAAATATATGGTCTTGGAAATGAGAGCAAGACTCTAATGCCAAGGATTTAAGATCTAATCCTTTCCTGGAAATGAAATTAGATTTACTGTCACTCATACATCAGCAATTGAGTATATGGTAACTGTCCATAATCTAGTGCACTGTTTGAGAAACCAGACGAAACAATGGCCACACCCTTGTTGGCAGTAAGGGATAAGATGCTTTAGGCTGCACCAGGAAACGAGGGTATTATTCTATATGTGGTTGAGTCCAAGAGTTGTGACCATTTACTGTCTTCATAATTTATGACGAAATTGAGGATGCACTGCAGAGCCCAAATTATTTCTTTCCACCCAATTGTTTATAGATTGTTTGTGCTTGTTATTTTTCTTTTTTTCTTTTTTTTTTTTTTTCTCTCCTTGTTTTGTTTTTAAGTGGAAGAACCATCTGTTCTTTATTTACGTGAAAAGCAGTTTGAAAAGTACTGGATTTCCCGCTGCTTTGAAGTCTCTACAGATGCTGTGTGTGGATAGAATCCCATCAGTCAAACACTGCTGGTGTGGCTGCAGAATTTATGGAAAATCAACATTATGTTTACCTTTCAAATTTGTCATGATCTTGCTTAGGTCTCTTGTCATAGAACTTGCTCATTCTGTTTCATTGAGAAAGACTGGGAATCAGGAAAGTCCTGCTATCTTTTCAGCCCTCGATTGTTAGATGGGAATGTATTTTTATGAGGAATAACTTATGCTTTAGCAGAAGGCAGCAAACTTGATAGGGGACATGTCATGGGTATTACAAAGGAGGACCAGACTCAGATATTTTCTTCCAGACTTAAAGCTTGTTCTAATTTGGAACAAAAGCCTTAGTATGTGAGATGTTAAAATTATGGATGGAGAAATGGAAAGTTTGTGCACATGTTTATATGATGCTTTATGTAACTGTTATTACTTTTTGCATGAATCTCTCTCTGTAATCATGTACATACAAACTCTGTGGAGTTTTTCAGGCTAACACAATGCCATTGTTCTCATTTGAAATGCCTGTGCTTAGTTTTCTGCATGGAGTCTCTGTCTGCAGAATAGCTGATATCCAACCAAGATCCGAAAGGAAAAAAAACAACTGGTGATTTTCTGGAGGGTTTTCCCTCATGTGCCAGAAAGACATCATATACTGTTTGTTTTATTTAAAAATACCTGTCTGAAATTGTGAAACCCAGGAGAAAAACAGATAGAAAGCAGAGAAATTATTGGCTACTATATGAAGAAGATAGCTCAGAAGAGTGCAAACGTGCTTTTTCTGTGTAGTGGTTATAGTGAGTCATAATTGTTTCCAATTATTTACCACTATATAAATGAGAGCTATAAAAGGACTACATTTGTTTGCTGCTAAAAAAATATCTATGAGAATTAGGCATGAAAAAGTTCCTTGAGGCAAAAGAATTTCACACAACTTATTCTTGCTTTATCTATCACCATGCCAAAGATGTTCAATTTTCAAGACCTAATTGAAGTTCTGACACACTGATGTTATTCTATCAAAACAAAAGAAGAAAGACAAACACTTTGGAGTTTGCCTGTATTACATTATTCTTTAATATAAATGACATATAAGTTTTACAAATTAGAGAGATTGACCTTGGAGTATTAAGAGTCTGCAGAAGATTCTTTTCAGGTGATGTTTTTATTGAGTATACGTTTAGCTTTGAAGATTGACAGTAGAAATGTGCAGCCTACCTTTGATGTGCTTGTTACCTGCTGGTATGGGTTGAAGTAACCCAATTTACAGAGGGCTCCAAATCACTCTAAATAGATACATCTACAAATGATGTCCCCACAATTGCAGTTATTTCACTTCATATATTTCTATACTTATGGTTTTGCTTCTACAGTCTAAAGTCCACAAATTTGTCAGATAGAGAAGCCTGCATATCTCTACTTCACAACTTATTCCTTTTTTAAAAAAACCAAAACCAGTAAAGGATACTGATAAAAGTACAATGCAGAACAAGTGAAAAGTGAACTGCTATGGTTCTTTGTTTAGATAAATATATAGACTGCTAACAATTACTAAACCCTTGTACCATACTCCACAAGGCAGTAAAGTAATAAAAACTGCTCTTGTGACTAAGGTGAGAAGGATTTGCACTAGACAAATTTAGTCATTGAGCTCCAGATATAGGTTACAAGTTTTTTACTGCAGACTACTCAATATTTTGTTCTTTAGGTTGATGTTAGGCTAATTCTGAATAGCATTGCTCTAGAAGAATGGCAAACTTTAAAGAACTATGTGTACAATATGAATTTATTTTATTTTTCCAAAAATAATGACATTAGCAACAACTTTATTTGCCTCTGCTAAATAGATACATTCAGAATTATCTTAGAGTTATAGTGGATATTTTTAAACCTCCAGGGCTTGAAATAAATTTAAAGGAGGTAACTCTTACCTTCTCAAGTCTCCAGATGATTTGAGAGTCTTTTTTCCCTCTGTTATTTTTCTCTGTGTGTGGCTATAAAAATAACCCAAATCACTATCTTTTTTTTTTTTTAATATATCATAACTTGAAAAATATTTACTCCGAATTTCATATACAGTGGAATCTGAAAACCTGTAGCATTCAGCAAACTGAAAAATGCCACAGAAAGCATGCTGAAAAAAAAAAAAAAGGCTGAAATAAGTCAGTTTAAAGCACATTTGGCAATTCTTATTGATGGTATGCTTGCTCTGGTACATCTGTAATGTCTCATTTATTCTACATCAATGGATCATCTCCACTTTAAAGTGAAGTTTCTGGCATTTGGCTTTAATTGTTAGCAATGGTTTTTTGGACAGGCCTAGAACAACAGATACTTTAGCTGGAACACAACCGAACCCCATCTTTAGACATCTATTTGTAATTTCCAATCTGTACTGCAGAGCGTTCATGGATACACCGGAAAGCAGAGGGCTGGATTTCCCAGTACTGCACAGGGTTGCTGAAGAGGCTCACGCCAGAATAGCTGGCCTTTTTGGTGTTGTAGCCAAGAGGGCAAAAGTCGTTGATACCAATGGAAGCAATTTTGTTGTTATGAAGATAGACCACCTGAAAAGCATACAAGTACTGAAGTGAGAAATTGAGCTGTCATGGCAAATAAGATAGACTATTTCATATTAAATGCTTCATATGTGTTTTGGCAACATTATATAGACGTGTCTTCTTTCCAAACAAATCATTGACTCTGTTTACCTTTTGAAATACCTAGCATACTCAATTTCTGTAGAAATTGACATCAGAAAGTGCAAAAATTGTGCAAGGCAATCTAATAATATTATCAGCTGTCAGCTGGTGGTACTGTAACCAAAGGAGGAGCCAAAGATGTGAAATTATTAATACAGCACATTGGCTCAGGAGCATGCACTGTATACAGAGTATTCAGTGAATACACTGTATTTAATGATAATTATTTTCTCTCCAGCTCTAATATTTTCATTCTCATGAGTACAACTACGCAAGACTCAGAGCCAAAATTACCACTAATGATGATTTAAAGTAGCTGATGAACATTATTTTGCTCCAGATTCACCATTTCTGGAGAATTTTTCCAAGCTACAGGCAGGGGGTAATTTACATTTGGGAGTTTTCATTCTTTGGGAGTTTTCTTTCCTGTAAAATCTTAGTTCGGGTGAAGACAGCTTTAAATTGCACCCAAGAGGCAATATTTCTAGATATCTGGCCAAAGGACCTCAAAAATACTGGTGATGTGAAATGCCTATTTTGTCTATTTGCCCTCCTGATGGCGCTGTTTTGTGTGATAACAAGGGAAAGGTTGCAAAATGTCACTTAGTAGAAATGAAAAAAAAAACAAAAAACAAAACAAAACAAAAAAAAAAATGTTCTTAAACATTTTTTTTTGAGTAAAGAGGAAACCAAAGTACACATATAATCCCACATAATATTTGTTGTGGCCCCAGACACACAGAGACAACGAATGTACATATCCAGACATATACACCTCCATAACCATTTCCACAAAAAAAACAGAATGAGGGTCTTCCTGTTGTATTCAACATTTCCTTGATAATTCAAGCATTTGTGAAACTTTCATCAAGTTAAAAATATTGTGCACATTTCTGTTCAAGACTGAATAAGCACACAAATACCACTACGAATCTTTCAACAATTGCTCTCTGAGACAGTATGATAAACTTCACCTGTATATATTTGTGATCACCCAGTCCACTGGGCACTCTGACAAGTTCATTGTTGTTCAAGTGGAGCTCCCTCAGATGGGGTACATTGTTAAGAGAGCCATTCTCAACTGAAGAAATACTGTTGAAACTGAGACCCAGTCTGAAAAAGTTTAAAAAATAAAGTAAATAAATGAGGAAACAACAATAAAAAATGTATTAAACTTGCCCGCATAACTATCTTTCTTGGTTTGATTGTTTCTCTACACTGCTGTTGCAGAACAGACAGGCTAATTTTCAGAATTATGTGTGAGCTAGGTAGAGCTAGGTCAAATAAAAAAAATTGAATAAGTTTGACATGTGATGTGAACAGTCATCATTATATCATTCAACTTGTGCTTATGATACTGCAAACTTTGATGAGCTATATGACCAATCCTGGTGTAGATATGTACTGAGCACCAGTTTTTCTTTAAAAGCTGAAACACTGAATAAGTGATACTTGTAACTTTAGGAGCATTGTCTGAATTAATCTTAAAATCCCACCACATCCTTCTAAGATAGTTAACTAGTTAGAGCCACGTTACATGCTGGAAACAGGAGCTCAGTCATACTTCATGATCCCTTTAGCAGGACACAGAAGTGGGACTTACACATTTCTCCTAAATTCCAATCCAGACTTTTCCTCACAAAATCATCCTTTCTGCTTTACACATCCACATACTAGGTTTATAGAACAATTTAAGTTCAGTTGGGACAATCTGTTCCTATTTGTGTATTTCTGTGTTGATAGTATTTTGCCTTGCAATTACTAAACTACAGAAAATTTTCAAGACCCTCTCATAATTTAAAATACTCTGTGTTTCAGTAAAGAACTCAGTGACAATACTTCACAAGTTTTCATCATCCAGGAGTATTGTAATTTTAGAAAATTATTTCTATAAAGGCTAAACTTAGCTCATCTATTTTCTCTGTTTTCCTTTATGCTTTTTTTTTTTTTTAATATTGAAGGGGAAAGTGCTCCGAGATTTATAAATAGCTTAATAAATAAGAGAATTTAATATAGGTAATAAGAAACCTCATGTTAAATTAATTTGCTATGGAGGAGTACTTTTAAAGAAAGTCTTCTTCACAGTTATCTAGTAACCAGCAATTCTTTGTGGCTTATAGCAATTTCAGAAGTCACGGTCTGAAACTGGAATAAAATCACAGAACTGAAAATTCTTGTTTGATCTTTATGGCTGAGAGGTTTCCTAGTATTAATTAGTATTACATATAATGCAAGTAATCTTATCATCCTAATTTAAATATGGCAATGTTTTCAAACATTGAATGACAAAGGAGAATTTAATGAGAACTCCCAATTACATCAACAACTTCACTCATAAACAATTTCACAGTATCCCATCTCCCAGCTAGAATTTGATAATGAAGAATTTTCATTAAAATTATTAGAACAGACCTTTTTTTGAATAGAGTATACCAAGATTTAGGAAAACTTGCAGAATTGGATCCTACAGAGCAATTCAGTCTGAAGTTATATAAAATGCTAAAAAAGACTTCAGTGATGGGTGCTCACAGTGAATGTCTTTGAAAGGATTGGAAAAAAAACCCTCCACATTTTGTCAGAGGGCTGTAAAATCTTGTTTGACACATATCTAAATATGTGCTCACTACATATGCAGGTCTACAAGCAGATGTGTCAAACCTGGGAGACCAGTATGAAAAAAAGCCATTCTGACTCTCTCATTAGTCTCTTGAAGAAAAATAGTCCCTTTGCACAGTCTTTTAGGGAAAGAATGAAATTATAGGAGTCAGTAGTGAAGTGGACCTAAATCCCAGGAGGAGTGAAATTATATGTAATTACATCTCCTCTAAATGTCTTACAAAAAAACTCTCAGTACTTGGGGCTATGCTTACAGATGAAGTAAATCAATATTATTGTGTAAACCAGAGAGTGATTAAGAGTGTTTGGAACGAATACTGTCTTCATCTCCCTTCCCATAGGCAAAAAAAGGGAAGAATTTGAAAAATCACTCTTGCTTCATACACTGATATATTGCTTCCTTTTTTATTAGTGAATAAGTAACATTTTCCCTGTGTCTCATCCCAGTGTTCTAAATCATTGAAGAGCATCATCAAGAACATATCTCAGCATTGAAAAAATTCTCAGATACTTTTTCACCTTTTCCCTCCAACATCCCTGCTGGATCATTTCCACCATGTTCTTGAAAGAAACTTCATGATGCTCAACACCATTATTATCATTATGGGCTTAGATTCTATGATTCTATGGTTAAGGTTGGAAAAGACCTCTAAGACCACTAAGTCCAAATGTTAATGCAGCCCCACCACATTCATTCCCAAACAATGTCCCCAGGTGCCACATCCACATGCCTTTTGAACACTTCCAGGGATGGTGGTTCCACCACTTCCCTGGGCAGACTGTTGAAGTGCCTGACTGTCCTTTCAGTGAAGAAATTTTTCCTAATGCCTAATATTCCCTTTGTTTGGCTCAAATTCCACTGTATGGAGTAAGCTTTACACCACTTCCGTAAGCTTTACTAGAATACAGACATTAGTAGTACCAGATATATAATATGAATGCCCTCTTGGAGCTCATTCCTGCTTGTAATTATCAAAGCCTTTGGGTTTATTTCCACAAGAATTTTGGTTTTTCACTGAAACATTCTATGAAGATGTTAAACAAAAAAGGACAAATATTGTACATCTACTAGAATAAAACTCAAAAGAGAATGAGCAATAGACTTACCAAGCTCTTGCATGAAAACATTCTACAGTTTAAAATTCCTTAACATAGTTAGAAAAAGTACCTGTTTCTCAAAGTTTATCTGTGCTTTAGGGCAGCTATTAGACTGTCAGGCTTGAATTGGCATGAACAAAATTGTCTGATGTTGTCCTAATATCTCTGAAAACTTAGACACGTAAATAAAAGCTGGGAGTTTTTATGCTGGGCTGGAGCTCTTTTATTTATTTATTTTTCCCCATCTGTTTTGTTTTGTACACTGTGCTCCTTGTTCACCAATCTATGTTCTCCCTTACCTCTCACTTTTGCAAAAGAATTTCTCTGACTATGCTTAGGTTACCTGCTTAAGCACAGGGCAGACAGAGAATGGTTTATAACCTGGAGCCTGCTCTGAGCAGCTCCACATTTCCACATCATGCTCAACAGAATATCTTGTTGCTCCATACACTACAGCCATGATAGAAACAGCCTAAGATTAGATATTTTTAGGAGTCCATTGGCACTTTCTGTTTAAAACTTTATGTCTTGAGCCAGAGTTCCAACAATGCTGTCCATGTGATGCTGCCTGTGGTGTTTTCCAAGTGTGAACGAGAAAAACAGAAAAACTGTGTCATCTGCAGGACAGCTCATATGCCCCACAACCTCCACCTCCATTAATGTAAATTACTCTCTACCTGAGTAGTTATCATCTTGTTTTGGTTTTGGGAGTTTTCTTCATAATTTTTCCAAAGAATATTATATTCTATGCTAAGCCTCTGTAACAAAAAATAACTGCTTCATAGTCTTCCAATCCATAATTATAGTATTTTTATTTTTCCATTAAAATCAAGGACAGATTTAATTTTTTGAGTCTGCGATAAAATATGAACATAAAACATAAGATGAAATGTTTTAATTTATAAGCTGTTCTAAGCTTTATATCTTGGAATTTTCAGGTTCCAAATAAGTGCTATGCTACCATATACTTAATTGCATTGAACTGTTGTCCAAGCTACTGTAAATAATAGTAAACTTAACTTTTGTTACTCAGTAATCTTTCTCTGATTTCTGTGTTCTATCCTCATTATGACAAGTAGAATGGTTAAGATGAAAATCCATTCATTAGATCTAGTAATTTGGGTAAATGTCTAATTACCAGCCTTTTTAAAAACTATTTTCATAGTAAATTTTTAAAGGAATAAATTTAAAAAATTACTGGTAGTAAAGGCCCATTTTACTCTGCTACATGTTTTTTGATGTGAATAAATTCACAAATCATTCTGTATACGGGCTTTTTGGGAATTGGCCTTTTATTTTCCTACAGTTAGAGAAACTTATTCAACAATATAGTCACAGATTAGCAGAGCAATGTCATTCTAACAGCAACAATTTTCAATTAAATTTTATAATTTTTATTCCTTAATCATGTTCTTGGACTCATTGCAGATTTGTCTTTCTTGAGAAACAAAGGAACTACTGCTGAAAGAAGTTTTTGTTCCCATGTACTTTTTTCCTCAGTTTCCAGGCAAACTACATGAGTATTGCTGCATTCCAAGAAAACTGCATGAACCAAAGATGGACATGCAATGAAAGAAACATGATATAATTTAAAAAGTCTAATTGTTCTTCTTTGTTTGTTTGTTTGGGTTTTATTGGTTTGGTTTGGGGGTTTTTTTTGTTTGTTTTTTGTAAATCAAATAAACAGTTGTCCTGAGCATATAGCACTCATAATTGAAAACAGATGAAAAGTTTTGTCAGGCAAATATAAGAAGTGTTTGTTCTCTTCAATCAGTACACAAATCCTTAGAAGCCTTTCCTGTTATGGTTATTTCAACGATTCTAATACTCATGAAGCCCAGACTGATGTTTTATAATTGTCTGTGTGATGATTGCAATTTCAACTAATATTTTGTGTGAAAATAAGAAATTAATTCATACTTTGCCAAGTTGGTGAGTCCAGAGAGACTTTCAGCATCAATTTTGCTGATTTTGTTACCATCAAGGTGAAGTTCAGTAAGTGATGGAGGAAGGCCTGAAAGAGAGAACAGCATCAAATTACTTTTGATTAAACTGGATTCTTATATTATTTAAAAAATATTTGTACTATGCCAAGACTCTTTTACAGTTGACAAAAGATTTTTTCCAAACATACCCATGAACAATTCACTAAATGAAATTAAGAACTTTCACAATCAGGAAAACTGAAAACAGCTAGTAACAATCTATTTAACATTAAATAAAACCCAGCTCCTAGAGTCATTATAAAACTGTTAGCTCTTAAAAAATACCTAAATTAAAATCTTCTCATTTTTACTTCTAGCCTTCATGACTATGTAAATGGGACACATAAAGAACTCTCATTTTAGCCAGACTATCCATATACATAAATGTGCAAACATGTGGCACCTAGATATTTAACAAGGAAACAACAGTAGAAAATTCAACTGTAAGTATGAGGTAAAATAATTTTAATGTTAGTTTAGTTAGGGTGCATACTAGTTTACAAATTCTGTTTATCAGGGGAAAAAAAAAAAAAAAAAAAAAAAAAAAAAAAAAAAAAAAAAAAAAAAAAAAAACNAAAAAAAAAAAAAAGGAAACCTATTTTACCTATCTGAGGTCCCTCAAAAGAACATCCGAAACAGGAAATATGGGCAGAAAAAAATAACAACCAGTATTATCTTTCAAAAATTTTCAGCCATTTCAAAACAATCTGTTGGCTGAAATATGAATAAATTGAATATAATTTCCTCTGTATTGGAACAATTGTTGTTTGTTTGTTTTTAATAAATTACAATGAAATTGTTTTTATTTTGAAGGAATTTGCAATTAAGTACTTTGAAAAATAGCAAAAGTTTCTGTTTTGTTATAGGGAGAGTATTTTTGGCTTCAAACCCACAGACTTGTGGAGGGCAGATTTTGTGCTTAATTCTACATGAGTTTACAATTGTGCAATGTTCATCAGACTCAATAACCAGGCTTGCAGGCTGGAAATGTTCTTCCATTTTATATTTCAGCTAGTAGACAAGAAAAGCAAAATAATGACATTTTACAGTGCACCTATCTTGGAGCTTCTTGCAACCAAACCCCAAAAATTTTCCAAACTAATGAAAGTCATCTGGTCTAAAAATCGATACTTTAAGGACAGACTCAAAAAGCTTCCATAAATTTTTTTTTTCCCAACTGAGTAGAAGTTACCACATTATACCTGTACCTCTGAAATGCAAATTGAATTTCTTACCCTTTGGGATGCTCGTAATGTTGGTGTCTGCAATACGGATGTAGGAGAGCCTCTTCATCCCCTGGAAAGCTCCGTTTTCAATGCCTGAACTCTTGATTGGATTGGTGCCTAATTCTGCCAACAAAACAGGGTTGTCAGCTGTGCTGCAGTGTAGGTACCTATATTCTTCAGGTCAAAGCTAATTTGGAGCATTTGTTGGCTTTCTACATATAATCACTGATCAAACTAAAAACAACATCTTGAAAAAACACTCAGTTGTGTTTGCTATAATTTCTCATGCTCATACCTAAGACAATGACTTGATTCAGTCCGTTGAAGACAGCTTTCCTCAACTTGGAGATCTCATTCTCATGAGCCCGTATCTCCTGGAGAGACTTCGGCATGTTTTCTGGGAGTTCCTTCAGGTTGTTCTTGGACAGGTAAAGTCTTTCCAGTTTCTTCAGAGGAGCAAAAGCTAATGGGCTTATTTTGCTGATTTTGTTGTTGACAAGGATCAATGCCTGTAGAGTAATAATCATGGAAATCTCAGATGATTACAAGGGAAATTATTTTGTGGTGTAATCTTTTTGAAATTATTATTATTATTGTTGTTATTATTATTATTATTATTCTCTAGTGCCTTTTGAGCTCTTCTGATGGCAAATCTGGTGAGATAAAGAAAATGTAATGCAGATTATAAAGATTATAATCTTCTGAAACAGTGAAAGATAATTCCTGTAGAACAAATACAAGTGTTACTTCATTGCTGACACTACAACATAGCTTCTTTTAGCATCCATAATTTATGTTCAAGAATAAGTACAATCATTCCATTTGAAAGTTGTAAAGAGCAAGACAGTTATTTTTTTCCTGATTTTTTTATCCTAAGGATACTGTTATACTTTACCCATCATCATACAACCCTTTTATCCACTTCCTCCTGAACAGGAAATTCTTACTCAATAGATTAATAGAAGGCACAGACCAACTTAGTAAAATTATTCATAACTTCACCTCATTCCTCTTATAAAACTGCACTTACTAATTTCTGATGAATAACAACTTTTCTTTTCTTTTCTTTTCTTTTCTTTTCTTTTCTTTTCTTTTCCTTTCCTTTCCTTTTCTTTTCTTTCTTTCTTTCTTTCTTTCTTTCTTTCTTTCTTTCTTTCTTTCTTCAGAAATATAAGCTATCTTTTTGGTAACCAAAACTTTGTATGGAAGAGGAAAAATCTGAAGCATCATGCTCCAAGTCCTTTTGGGAATCATGGACCATACTTATTTTTCCTTCCCTGTTGGTGCCTAATCCAGTTCTCACAACTGTGATAGCTAAACTCAGGGTAACTCTACGAAAATAATCTCTCTATACAGCCAGGGGAGAAAGGCCTCCATGAAAGCACTGTTATCTGTAATAAGGGTTCTCTGAATGCCTTTGAAATTTTACATTACTTCTAAATCTCACAGATTAATTAACCATGACACAAAAAGGGAGAAGGTCTCATTACTGTCAGGACATAACACAGTGATGGAGATTTATCAGATATAACAGATACTTGAATGACATTTATCATTCCATCTGTTTATCAGATTTACAGTGCTGCATGTTTATGCATTGGATTAGGTAGAGTGGGCCATATAAATAGTGGTAAAATATCTACTTATAATTATTACTAGGGTATTTTTTCACCACCTCCATTATGCTAGTTTCAGAAACAGAAGACAAAAGTTTTTGTAGATACTATAGTGAACATTCAGAGCATTATCATACACTTTCAGTATTTTCAGAATTAAACTTCAGTCTGTTTCTTGGAGGAAAATGGAGTGTCCAACCTATTCCATAATCAGTTAAGTATTAGAAAAATGACAAGAATCTGTGACAGCACCTCTCCTTCCTGGAAGCTTGAAAGAGAAGTGGGCAGATTAAAATGGTGATGTGTATTTACCTAATGGACTCCTCTTGCAGATCACCCTGAGCAAAGCCAGCAGTGTGTACTATACATGGTTTCATTGAGTGCACGCATAGATGAGCATATCTGGGTTTAATTTTGTATGCTAGCTAGAAATAACTCTTATGCAAGAGGAGGTAGAAGAGGTCACCCACAGTTCGGGAGAGTATTTCCCTAACAATAAGCCTATCCCAAAATAAATAAGTTGGTCAGTGGAAGCCATGGCCCCAACTCTCTTTTATTTGGGCCTATACTATAAAATCTGACATGAGAACACACGGGTCCACATTGGGAGTGGTTTTCTGGTTCATAATTGCCAGAACTGTAATACAGATGTAGATTCTGCCCACAGTGAAATTCAGCTACCTATAGAGTATTAAGACATGGCAAATAATCCAGTTATTTAAAAATGATACAGTTGGAATTATGCCAATTACATTGTTTTTATTTCAATAATTGAATGTGCTACTGCTAATTATATTTTTCTTTATTTTTATTAATTTCACCATATATTTATTTTCCATAGATTACTAAGACAACACTCAATGAGTTTGGGCTCATATTATGAGTATTTGAAAATTTAATCTTGCATCTTGCTTTGTACTGGTTAACTACTTGTTTTAGCTAAAAGTCTGACCTCTTTTGGGTTTAACTTTGTTACCTTTTAAACAAAAAAATTTCGGAGACATTAATCACAGCTGATAATTTGGTGTGAAATATTTCTTGATGGAAATAGGTAGGCATAGATTCAGCTAGACACTGTAAATATTCTCTGAGTAGTTGATTGTTGTATCTCTTGAGATGGGAGCTGACAACCCTGACCAAACCCAGAAGTTATCTAGGTACCTAGGATTAATCTGTTATGCTTTTCCAATGCTTTCTCCTGAATATGTTTACGTTATCTTGGGAAAACACTCAGAATTGTTTTATTCAAACACTCAAGGAGCCTCTCACTTTGAAATGGTGGTGTTCTATCAAAAGTATGTATAAAACCACTAATTTCACAGTAGGAATCTGTGTTTTGTGGTATAAGCTGGGAAAGTACCACAAGTCAGAGTTTACTTTTTCTGTACCAGAATATTATTTCCCACTAAGACCCCCCTCTGTAAGTCCCTGCTCCCAGTATTTTAAACCTGCATTATTTTTCCATTGCTATGCAGCTGTAAAGAAGAAAAAATAAACCCACACACTAGAGTTTGTAAGAGACATTTTACTGTCTCCCAGGGCAACAACAAATGATGAGGATAACACACCAGTATAGCACCTGGCAAGCCATACCCCTGGATTCCTTTCCCACTTCACAATACCTCTATTATATCCCATACTTTAAGAACTAAGTTATTAGCCTTGCAGCAATGCTGTTTACTTTCCTCAGAATGTGTCCCATATGGTTTGCATGTAACAAAAGCTAAATCAAACCAAAATAAAATAAAATTAAAAACTCAGGGGACTTAGAGGTCAACGAAAACAGGAACCAGGGGACAAGAACCCAGGGAAAACATCTGCAGGCAGTGTTACAGAGGAATGGATCTTAGGCAAAAACAGGTCACATGGGCCAGCTATCCTGAGCAAAGCCCAGAGGGCATGATGGGACATTACATTCAGTGTGTTAAGGGACATACAACATTTTTGTACAGGGCAAGAAGTACATGGAGAGAAAAATAAGGGTCGTTCTGAAAGTGTTCAGAGTGCTGGAGTCCTTGGTCACAAACATCGCTTGTAAGGCTGCTGGTATGAAATGATTTGGCAGAAATGACAGCCTAGAACAAAAGCCACAGGAACTGATGTTTTTATTTGAAAATCTACCTTCTTCCACACTTTTTTCTTTTAGTGGAGGGAAAAGGATATTTCCTATAGACTAAATATACTCCCTAAGCTCTAACTTCTCCATGGATAAGAGAAAACTTCCATCCTCATTTTCCTGAGATAAAACTTTTTTTCCTTTGTCATAATGTAGCATGTAAAATGCACAGTAAACACTGAGTCAGTTATAATATTGCACCACCTTATCATGGCCAGCAGTTTAAGTGGAATGCAGAGAGGAAAATAAATTAAGCTTTGCTCCAAAGGTTGCTTTCTTTTTTAGTGAAACATCTCTGGTATTTCTGTAGTCAGGAGAAAAAATAAAAACCACTGTATGACAGGAATAGACACTGGCTACACTGAAGTCAGTGGGAGTCTGGCCATTGCGCTCCCTCTGACCTGGTTTCTACCTCAAATATTTATTACTGACAAAAAATAGGAGGATTCACAATTCAGAAAAATTTTGTAATCCTTGTTGGCAGGCTTTTGTCAAAATACACCCTGACAAACTGCAGAGCCAGTGTGTGGCAGTCAAGTTGGAATTAGCATAGGGTTTGTTCTTGCGTTTACTAAAACTTCCAATTTT
The DNA here is from genome assembly GCA_013400275.1 of Rhadina sibilatrix. Classification (NCBI taxonomy): domain Eukaryota; kingdom Metazoa; phylum Chordata; class Aves; order Passeriformes; family Phylloscopidae; genus Rhadina; species Rhadina sibilatrix. The sequence continues at coordinate 153,031 of VWYO01017645.1, read as the reverse complement.
TTGCCCTGTCTAGGTGTGGGGGAGCAGGGAATTAAATTTTCTGGTGTAATTTCATTATATGAGAATTCAGGAGACTGTTCTGAGGGGTTTCAATCCCCATACATCTTAATTTAGTACAGTTTGAAATGAGAGCCTTGCCAAAACCAGAATTAAAATGGAAAATTTCCAGTAAACTTTCATCAGCCATATTACATAGTGATACACCTGTTTTGCCAGCTGGGGATGGTACACTTATCTAACATCAATTCTTTACTGATGCATGCATCCTTCAGGGTTTAAACTGAAAAGTCAATCCCTGACCCAATGGAATTTCTTTAATTTCCTGGGTTATGTATTACATTATTACCTGTTTTTTATTACAGTGCTGCTAGGAACAGTTATGTCTTAAGAACTTTAACCTCAGGAGCCAGGCATCCCAATAAAAATTATAATAAAATTCATCTCTTGTTTACCTTATGTTTTCAGTTAGGTCATACTTATAACCTGGACACAGAGTCAAGGTTTTCTTCTAAATTATTAAAGATGTATGTACATTTATGGAAAAACTAAAAAACCAAACAGCCCAAGAACAAATCAAAACAAACACACAAACAAAGAAAATACCCAAAAAACAAGAACATGATATTCTTCTCTAATCATCCAAACTTAGGATCAAGAGGCCATAGCTAAGAAAAGCAAGGACAAAGGGATGACATGGAAGCAGTAGAGATGAGATGAATGACTTGTGAAGGAAGGAGATGCCAAGGCACTGAAGAAACACCCTGTCAATACAAAAAAGAGAAGTGGAAAGCAGTTTGACCACATACACAGGACCTTGCTGAATAATTTCACGAAGTGAAGGAGCCTGCTGCAGACCCAGTTTGCCTGGCCTCTGAGCTCTCCCTGGTACCTCTCATGCAACATGACTTGCACATATGATGAGGAAACAGGTCATTCTGCATTTTCCTTTTTCTTTCAACCCCTCCTTGTCTACTACGACAAGAAGTTTTGGTCATTCAATAAATTTATTACAATTGATCTGATTTTTTTGTTGTTGTATTCTACAATTTTTTTTCTTTTTTCATTAGACTAGTATGCTGACTCTCTCCAGAACTCTAAGGACCTCAAAATATTTTGTCCTGTTTTTTTCCTCACATGTATAAATCTTTACTCATTGTACAAGAAAAATGTTTTCTGTGCATGTGGTCTATTTTATACTTGTTTTGGTGGAAAATCTCATTGCTTCTTATGCACAATGCAAAGGTGAGTATGAGGAAATAAAAATTCTCTAAGGGAGTGCTATACTTCAGAAAGATTAACCTTTGTTCCCCCCTCTGAATATTTGTTCGAAACCTAAAGCTGCACCTCACTCCTACCACTGATGATACTAGGAACTAGGTTTAGAGGTAGAACCTGAACAGAGATATCTTTGTTTTTTCACAGCATGATAGTGATTACTTACTCTTCATTCTGTGATTTACAGAGTAAGTGTTTACTTAACTTCTTTTTATGCCTGGGAAAAGGGAACTGAAGCTGCAATGAGTGATCAGAAGACTGGATTATTTAATTAATTTGATCTCTCTACGGGTTTTCTGTATCTCTGAAAGATCTTCTTAGACTTCTTCAGATTTGTTTTGTTTGGTTTGGGAGTTTGGGGGTTTTTTGTTTGTTTTGTTTTGTTTTTCAAAAAAAAGGATGGCATGAAATTTTCTATTGCCATAGGTTGCTTTCCACTTACTATTTCTACAAAGAGAGTTTCAGTTTCTCTGCCTGCATGTTTAGTGTTGATAATCCTCTAGTGTGGATGTGGTCACAACTTAAAGTTCCAAGTTTAAAACTTTTATCCTTTTTCCTTCAGTTTAAACAAAGCTGGGTTTAGCATTTTTGTATGTACAGCCATGGCTTTGAACGTTTCTGCTTGCTTCAGTTAAATAAAGCTCCTTTTGATTTCAGGCCAATAGTGTATTCATCTTCTTTCACTATACTAGCACTGGGCCAGTTGAAAAATACTTGTTGGAAAAGCATGCAGTCACTATTCTGTTGTTTGTGCTGTTCTTATAGTGTTCTAACACAGGGCAGTTTCCTTCACCTCTTCTTCCAGGTGCCAGGCATTCTGCTGATTTGCTTTGGCTTTGCCACACAGCCTGCAACTCCATGTGCTGTTTGTGTAGGCTCCTCCTTTACTCTGCATGAGGGCTTACTCATGTAGTATTTTGGATTCTTTATTGTGTCCATGGGGTCAAAGTACTGAACTCCATCCAGAAATGTCAGTCTGCCTGGAAAATTCTGACAGCTTCATAGAATAGAGACTTTTTTCCTGGCTTTTCCAACAGCTTTCCTGTCTGACTTTTTTGCCACAGGTCTAAGTCATAAGCAAGTTTTTTTACATTATATCAGACAGTTTTCTAAAATTATGAAACTCAGTCCCCAGCCTTTAAAAAAGACTCTTCATTTCTTCCCCATTCTCTCAAGTTCTGTGCTGAAAAAATAAAACTAAAAACACACTAACAATCTTTCATTTTCAAATAGAGTGAAGTCTCACAGTGTTTTTACAGCATGACATTAACAGTTTAGCCACTTTTTCCTAGATAATTTAAAATGATAAAAATATCAAGTGCACTATAACTGTTGAATCTGATGTTTCTTGGCAGAAATCTATTATTTGTAGGTAAATGTTCCTTTAGTTGCATCCTCCTCTAAGTATTTGCTTTATTTCCACATCTGCAAATTTTAGTTGCTCTTGGGAAATCTACATAAGAAAATTTTCAATAAAAAGAATATTTTGGTAGGTTCTAATTTCTCTTTCATCTCCAGTGCTGTGTACTCCAGTGACTTGTAGTATAAGCAGTTACATTTGTACTGAAAGAGAAGCCTTGAGCAGGTTATAGATAAATCCTTTCTTTTCTTGCTACTTATTCTGGGTTTTAGTACCAGCTGAATCTTAGGTTCAAACCAACTTTTTCATGAAAATCTCTTCTAAAAATAATACACCTGTGGTTGGCTACAACTATAAGCATTAAGAAGGTATTTTAATGGATTATTTAAAAGTAACAAACTGTATAAACTGCTCATTTTTTCAAGACCTGTGAAAATTGGGTTTTAAAGAATTTTTCCCTTAAGTGGTCATTCATATAAAAGGTTAACTCCAGTTTCTCCTTTTAGATTTTGGAACAATAATGCTGTTAAATTTTGTAAATCTTAATAGAGGACAAGAAAGTTTAGTAATGTCTAAGAAATTTTTGAACATCACACTGTAAAGTGCAACATTAACCCAGGCCATGTTTCTCAGGAAATGAGATTAAAAACCACATACATTTTATATATATATCTCACACACTCATCTATCTTTAAAATAAAATTCATGATAGAGCTCTGTCAACAACAATGTTTTTGAGTTTTACATTCTAAAAATATTTAATTGAAAATTGGGAAATGGGAATCGTTTCCAGATATTACACAGGAATGCTCCTGCTGAGAGCAGAGATGGTGCCTAGTTACATAAATATACTGCATGACTAAATTATTATTTTGGGGAGAAGATCATAGAATCATAGAATGGTTTGGGTTGGAAAGAGACCTTTAGAGAATCATTATTTGCTCTTGAGTAAATCCAGGAAAATTGCAGTTTTGAAGGTTATTTGTTAAAATTTATGCTAATGTATGATTTCCAATGGTCCCTAAGCATGTACTGGGTACTTTTGTGAGTAAGCCAAACAAATAATATCTTCCCTGAGGAGTTATTTAATTCACTATTAAATTATATCTGTTGTAAAAAAAAAAAAAAAAAAGAAAAAAAAAAGAAAAAGAAAAAAAACCACAACAACAACAAAAAAACCCAACCAAACAAAAAACAAACAAAAACAACAACCCCGAACAAAATAAAATAAAGAAAACCCCTTAGAGTTAGAGAGTTAACTTCAATGAGATAAAATAGTTCACAACAGCATAACTCACAGCAGGATGTGTAATTGAGATCTGAATCAAGTGCCAAGTGGGTAGAAGTAACTGGGAACAGTGCTTTTCATCTGCAATACCATGCTCTGACTCATTTAAGGCAGTGTCATGAAGAAGGATATCCAAAAGATCCATTTTACTGATAAGAATTTTGTCTCTTTTAGCACCTCATAGATAATCTTCACTGAAAACACAGAACTTCTTTCCAAGGTGGAAGAAAACCAAAACAAATGGTCAGGAATTACAGTGTCAATCTGTCCTGTAGCCAAAGAAGGGAACTGAAAAAAAAATCTGGGGAACAAGTTATCTCATTCTTAAACCTAGACTACTGAAATGTGATGTGGAAGAATGTACTTTGTTGACTTTAGAGGTTATTTAGGAACTGGATCAAGTATAGACACCTATGCTAAAATTAGATGATATAAACCTCCTGATTCACTCATGCAGATCCCTTCACTATGGACAGTCTGGCATTCATATTTTTTTTAGCTTATCTTCTTGATGTTGCATTGAAACAAATATTTAAGAGGGACTTTGGAAGAAATTAAAAGAGGTAAAATTCTATAGGATTTTTTTCCAAGTATGAGTGGTTGAATGCAGGTTCTTTTTTGAAACAGTGATCCTTTGGGTGATGATATTGGCACCAGTAACAGAGAAAAAGTGGGAGTTGGCTTCTTTGTGAATGGAATGGAATGGAATGGAATAGAATAGAATAGAATAGAATAGAATAGAATAGAATAGAATAGAATAGAATAGAAATAGGCTGTAAAGAGCCAGGCAAGAAAAGCCAAATAAGATACTGTTTATAATAAAAAAGGGGTCAAATGGAGGATCACACAGAATAAAATGAGCTGTTGAAAGGCTAGAAAAATAATATTTCCAGGCATATGTCTGAATTAGGATATTACTTTCAAATACAGAGAATAGCTTTTCTGCTCTGTAAAGAAATATATTTCAACAAAATTTAGGCAAAAGTATAAGGTATGTATTTTAAAATGTTGATAAAAACTATAGACTGGGAGGAGGACTTCAGACAGAGCAAAAAAAAATTAGAAACAGAGGAAGGTAGCTGTCTGATGGAAACTTGGAAAAGAAGAGGTGAACCAGAAAAAAAAAATAGTCACAGAAACCAGGAAGGAAAATATTTTAGCAAAGAGGAAACCAGACAGGACTGTTAGAAGAGACTGGCAGGTAAAGAAGGATGAGGATGGAGCTTTGCTAGCGAAAGTTATTGCAAAAACACAACTTCATTGTAGTGCAGGGGGAAGAAGTGTAATTTGGAAAGATTCTTGAATTAAAATTAGTACAGAATATCTGCTGACAAACGTAGCACATACAAATCTCTGTGAGCTCAGAGGTAGAAGGGGAAGGAATACAGTAAGAAGTGAGTGAGGTGGCAGGGTTGAGATGGAAATAACCAAGTAACTGTGCCAAAGAGACTGAGAACATAAATAAATATGTGAGAGAAGTTATGATGGAGTTATGATGGAGTTAGGGGACTGAATGGACAGGAGACAGGTATAAAGAGCTGAAAAGAGGTGAGAAACTTCTGTAGTTTGACAAGAAATTTTGCAGGAAAGAAAGGGGAATAAAACTAAATAGGCTGGGCTGGTGGAAGGAGATCGCAAATTATTTAATCAGTTTTCCTTAAAAAACGCATTACTAGGCCAAAACCACATTTTCTCCCCATTTTTGTTGGTAAATATCAGTTTATTTATACACTTACATGAAGATTCTTCAGGTTCTTGAAATCTCCTTCTTTAATTTCAGTGATTTTGTTGTTCTGTAAGTCCAACAGGGTTGTGTCTGGGGGAAGGTCTTTTGGCACCTTTTCCAGACCTAATGACGGTGAAAAGAGCAATTAAATTTAAAAGAAACTTTAAATAAGGGACAGTGCCTTTCTTAGTAGCATTTTTCTTTTAGTAAACACCATTTCTAGAACTAATTTCCTGAAGCAGCTTACAAAGACTTATTTGAAACTGTTTCTGTCTCCAGTCAGTCAGAGAGAGTTTTATTTTGCTAAGGTGAACCAACATTTATTTATTTCCATTATGCCTTTTCTGAGAAAATACCTGAGGAATAGCTTGAAGCAAGGGATTTAGTTTGGGAAAATAATTTCTAATATGTTTTATTCCACTGAATTATGTGAATAAAAAATGCTTTTGGAAAGAGATATGGTATTTATTATTTTCACTGCATGTTAGCTTTTCTGGACAGAAAAGCTTTCCTGCTTTTAAAAGGTACTAGGCTTTTTGAAAGAGGTATGATAGTTAACTATAATAATTTCCAGAAAAAATACAGTTTGTTTGACAGTAACTGAGTAAATTGCAGTTAAGTCCACCTTAAAAAACTCCAAACTACCAATCCACCTCCCCCCTTTTTCTTTGAACTGAAAATATGTCCAAGTTTTCTGGAGAACAAATCTCTTGGTTTTACTACAACTGCCAAAAGAACATCAGACAGTTTAAATTAAAGACTCTCTTTGGGACTATTTTCTGAATAGCTGATATGTATGTCTGATGAAGTCATGGAAATGAAATTATTTAGTGTTAAATAACACTTGCTTTACCCAGCTTTCCTTTCATACTGTGACTTGGAATAAAACAAATCTTTTATAGTCATTCTGATTTACCAGGAAATTAAAATGTTCTTTCCTAACTAGCCTTTTTTTTTTTTTTTTTTCTTTAACAAAATGTGAAATGTCAAATGAATAGTTGGTAGGGAAAAAATTCTAGACACAAGTAAAGTCTCCATATGGGCATCTATCAGAAGTGGACTTCTGTAGGTAAAATTGTCTTTTTACCAGTAAAGGTTTTAACTAGTATTCCTCAAGCTATATTCGAACTCTCCTGGGAAAGACCCCTCTGCAAGTATTTCCAGTGTCTCCCTAGAATGATGGTGGACTGCATGATATTCTTCTCAGAGGAAAAATATATACCAATAAAAATTATCTTTTTAAGCCTCTATAATGATCCCAAGCATGGCATTGCAAACACAGTGAGATGTGCTTCCCAGAGATAAGATGCTTTGCCCACCATGGCTGTGCAGATTCCATCCTTGGAGATACTCCAAAGTTGTCTGGATACAGCCACAAGCAACAGCCTAAGCAGGGGAGTGGCCTAGATGGTCTCAAGAGTTGATGTCCAAGTTCAACAATTCTGTGATTCTTAACACTCATCAAAAATGTATTTTCACACATAGAAGGTAGATTTCTCTGTCAAAATCCTTCATGTAGCAAAACTCCTTCTCTTTCAATCATTTCTTAGAATATATGTGTGTATATGTAAAGTAAAAGCGTGGTAAGAAAAAAAACCCTAAAATATTTGCATCAGATTTTTATTAAAACTGAGTGCAATAAAAATTCACCTGTTTGAGTTTTTACACCAGAATTCAAAAGTTTTAAAAAGTTTTAGAAAGCAGAATCATGCGGCCTGGGATGAATTAGTAAAAGCTTCATAAACTGACAACAGCCAAAACTCACATCTCATCCTGTTTACCTTACTGATATTCAGTGCACAAATATTTGATACAGATTATTCATATTACAAAAATAACTTTTCTTAATTTAGGCATGGGCTTTGTTTTTACTTCAACAGTTTCAAAACCCTCATTACTTCCAGAAGTGTAGTACTAGAGTTCCAAATATATATGAATGTGATACTGTATAATTTGTATGTTGGTTGTCTTTGGGCAGTTTCTGTCTTCAGTGAACAGGACTGATGTCAGCAACTAAAAATTCTTTCCCAAAAAAGACAATCTTTCTAGACAATACAGTCCAGCAACTTCTATAGTGCTCTTCACATATGAATAAATACCTCCCCGCCAAGGGTTTAATTACTTATATTCAAAGTAGCACTAGTATGTTCTGGTTGTCAGCATATAACTATATGTAGCTATATATAGCATATAAATGTACATATAAATGTACCATTTATATTAGTAGGTTGGTACCTCTAATAAGTGTTATGGCAGACAACAGGGTGAAAGAACTGCACAGCCATGCTTTATGTGATGCCCTTGGAACATAATTTGTAAGAGCACTTGGGGAACACTTGGCTTGCCACTGAAGGGATAATTTGCCAGAGACTAAACTTTAAACACAGGTTCCAGCTGTACCTTTCAGTTTCTAAAAGCTTAAGTGTTACTCATAAATATGGCAGAACTTTCTACGAGCAATAAAATTAGACTTTCAATGTTTCATATTATAAAAATAAGACAAATTTAATAATCAGAAAGCCATTTCTGAAAACTATTTACAACACAATTTTCCTGTACTAGAAACTAGAAGGATATACAATACAATAATTAGCTCTGCATGTAGAGTGTAATTGTCATCACTTGAAGAGTTTAACTTTTTTTATTACCTATCCCGTGTACATTGTAATGCATTTCCTGAAGCTGTTTTTAAAAATGTTTGCAAAACCACCTATGGACATTGTATTTTTTTTTTTTTCTTGACTTGTGTGGGTTTTGAAGAGCAAAGCATAGATAAGTACAGGGTGCACATCAGCTGCTGAGGAGACCTTGCATTATCAGTGAAACCCCTTTAATACATTCTCCAGCTGAAACCTACATCATCTAAAGCTCTCCAACGAAGGAAGAGTTTATAAATGGGGAATCTGGACAATGACTTCCAAAATCAGCACTTAAATAATTCAGGACTAAACTGCATTTGAGGTGTAGACCAGATCCACATCCACCTTGTCTTGTGCTTCAGCTTGCAGTTCCAGGTCTCTGTATAATTTGATGAGCCTACAGAGAGATAGATACATGTAGGAGGAGCATTGGTGTACTGTAAACTAATCCCTGTGCTGAAGGCTCCCAGCCTGGAGAGCAAAGCTTCAAACATTTCTGGTCAACAGCAGCCAGTTCAGATGAATGGGGGAGCCTGAACTGATGTGACAGTGTGACAAAGTTTAAATCAAATGAAGAAAATTCTAATCCCACTGGCAGCTCAATTGGCTCCTGGAATAGGATTATCATGTCCCAGAAAGGTTGTATTTGGTTCTTCTGTCTGGGAGACAGAAGTTTAGAGGAGAATTGTGGGCTGTCCTTTGTACTCATTTCTGAGAAACCTGAGTGATGCCCATGTACTTCTGAAGCCATGCTGTACAGTGTGACAACACATCCACCTACAAATGACTTCCAGTGGAATTTTTGTAATGCCAACCAAAAAGAAAACTGGTGTCAGAAAATATCAATTGAGTCTCTTCTCAATCATTTTAAGAACAGTATGTACAGATATTCCAGTTCTCGGATGTTTTTATACATTAAAACTTGCTCCTTGAAAAGCCATATGAAAATCTCTCATAGTAGTCTGAGTTTTTATGTGAATAATCAGTGCTACACAGTTTGGTATTCAGCTCCCTGGAAGTATTTCAGGCTTCTAGTTCCTAAGATTAACTTATAACTGATTAAAAATATAGATTATTCTGCCTTTCCCCTGTATGTTAAATTGAAAATTTAACACATATATCTTTTATATCTTTTTATATCACATATACATATATATATTAATTTTGGTTGAATAAAACTATGTCAGTTATTATTAAAGTTGGTAAATATTTTTAAAAACTCAATTTATTCAAAATTAAGAAGAAATGTTATAGCTCCACCCTTCTAGAATTCTTGTTTACACTGAGATTAAGAGCTTAAAGATTCTGGAAGTAAAAAGATTCAATTAACCAGTTCATGCATCTTAGTTAAAATACCCTTCTGAGTTACACTAAAAAATTTCTTTGGGAGAAATCATTACTTCCTTATAGAAGTTTAACAGCCATCAATTCCTGTAGCCCAGATCAGATCTCTAATATCCCTTATGAATTTTTATAAGCAGAAATTTCCTACTGTTCTACATTATCAACCTGGAGCAAACAATTATTCCCACCAGTATATATTTATGTGTGTAAAAATGTATGCACATTAAAACACATTAAAAACAGACTAAGACATAGAACTATAAAATGGCAAAAAATTGTGTAAGTAAATTTGAATATTTCCTTTTCTTAGAATAAGAGGAGTTTTTAATACTCATGTCAGAAGTCTTCCTAACTTTTTGTACACTTCCTTGCTACAAAACAGATTTTTGAGATAACATACACCATCAAAATGCATTCAGTAAAATGCAGAATAATTGGATAGTTAACCAACTTCTTTCTACAGAGAGATAGGCTCATCTACTGATACTTTCTACAGTCACCTTTGGTGGGGAGATTTTACATGGACCAGGAATCCCTGCTTAGTGGGAGGCTGGAGAAGGTAACTTTGCAGAAATCAAGCTTGTCCCTGTGGGATCTCATTCTTGTGGGCTGTAGCCTTTTTATTATAATTTCTTAAGCCAATGGCAGTGTCTGGCTGTTTAGGTGTGATTGCCTCACATCCTGGAGAGGACAGAAGGCTGGTGGGTCTGGAGATTTTGTAAGATCGGAAATTAGGCAGAAAAGGGCCAAGACTGGTATAATCCCTCCCTTATCTGGTGCCTGAGAGAGAATCAATCAGTGGCTAGCCATCTCCTGTGTAGCACTGCACTAGCCCAACTAGCACATGCTGCTCTTTAGCCAGCCAAACGGGTGTAGGAGATGTAACAAGAATTTGGGAATTATGTGAGGTTGTTATGGGTTTTGGTGTACACAGCAGTCTTTATTGTTTCTGCAGCTGAGGGAATAACCTGCTCAGCTGCAGGAGCTGTGATCAAGTGGCCGTGGAATCGTTTAACCCACAAAGGAGAAGGGAGAATTTTGAACCTCCTGGCTACGCAGAGGTTTCAGTCCACTGCTCCAGCTTCTCAGCAGCGAGAGCCACAAGTTTGTCTGTATCTTGGCATGGAGCCACATTTCTGCTGAAGCCATACGACTGTGCAGAAAAGGAATGCAAGATTTATGGGGCCAGCAAGGGAGACTAAGCAAGTAGAAGTCTGAGTCTACAGCCCAGAGATGAGACTCTGTCCTGAGAATTGCATCTTTCCCATAGTGAGACCATGAAGCCTAAATAACAAATATGTGAACAGTGACAGTGATAAACATTTTTTACAATTTTGTGGTTTGATTTTGGTTTTTTGGGGATGTTAAGGATATTTTGGGAGATTTCTCCTCCACCTATCCATTTTACAAACAGCAGGGATGGGGCTTCTTCCTCTGAATAAACCTTTGCTTTCCCAGCTGGAGAGCATGGGCCAAAAGGCAGAGAGACATCTGAACGCTGTAGCTCAGATACATGTGCTATTACATTGCATTAGGATTATTATCACAGGGGCCACAAAATGGGGCTCGTTTCAAGACTCTTTCAGTTTCTGCAAACAGCTGCTGCCAGCTGAGGAATTTGGACTGAGCTCCATGTAATTCCCAGCCGTGATCATCAGTGGCTGCACTCCCAGCAGAGCCAGCCTCTCCAGCAGCTGCCTGGGCTGTCTCTCACACTGCTGCGTGCTCTCCTTGCTCCAAGCCCAGCTCTGCTGCATCCCACTGACGGGCAGGAATCCTCCCAGGGGTGAATGACCTTAGCAATGCCCTGAGTGGACTCTAGGGCAAACGAGGCAAAAGGCAAGTTTACAGGGTCAGGATACTTAGTCACGGAAAAATAACTGGATCCAAGAGCTGCTTTCTGGAAGGATGGCAAGGAACTGCTTTGAATGCTCTGACTTAGAAAATTTACTGATACTTTCCCAGGCTATGTGCTACAGTATTTACTGGAAATTTGTTCTCTATTGAGTAGGATTTGCAAACAGGAATAATTTCATTATTTGCATCCATAAAATGCAAAATAAGAAACAATTGTTTTTTTCTACAGACAAGTATCCATGGCCTCTTTCTGTCTTCCACTTTCAAACTAAAAGTTTCTTCTCTACTTTTCCCACTCTTGCTATGAAATCAGCAGTAATATTTTTTTTTTTCTAACAGATATAGAAAACTATTATGGAATCCATAAGATTCTCAAAGTATATATTCTTGGAGGTGATTCACAACTGTTTTTTTAGACTTTTTCCTGTTCAGCAGTCTGAAAGTCTCATAAGATCCATTTTGGGCTTATTTGTATCACAGATTATTGTTTTTGTATATGTCTGACCCTTCCCATAGGAAAGAACAAGAAAATAAACTCCCTTCCCTGCTGAGGTGGCCCCTCACAAGGGCAGACCTACTGACCTATTACTACACTGGGGTTTTTCCCCTCCTAAACATTTAAAACTTGCTTCCCAGAACAGAGTGAGGAACACAGAAAAATAGAAACAAGTTCACACACATTGTGATCAAACACATAGTTCTCCATTGTGATAGTGCTAATAGTTAAAAAAGCCCTAGCACAGGTATAAAAGTGAATGCATGGCTTTATCTGGTCTTTTCCACCTCCACCCACTCTGAGTGGTGAACACATATTTCAAAGCATAATGGATATTGCAAGCCACAGCTGTTATGAATTATTTTTCAGTGTTAGTCACATTTTTGGTACAGATAGAGCTAGTCTCCTGGCTCCAAAAGTTAATAACTAAGAGTAATGATATATTTTTGAAGCTAAAATTCTACTTCTGACTTAATTACAATGATCTCAAATGTATATACCTTCTGAAGAACACTGGTGTGTTAGATAGGCAGAAAAATATTCTGAAATAAATTAGAACTTTAGACTTCAGGGATTAAGATATTAAGTGAAATAAAAATCAAGTTTTGTGAATTTTCTAGTTAACTCCTAGAATCATCAGCTTTACATTTCCCACTGCCATGGCTGCAAACAAAAAACATCCCATCAGAGAGCAGCAACTGACCCATGTGATTAATGCAATCTGCCAGCACCATGTGCCTAATGGGTTTACTCAAAGTGGATGCAATGCAGAGGTACCACCTATGAGTGGATGAAGGTGAAACATTTATGCCTTCAGTAGTCATAAGAGAGCATTTCAGTGATCAGAAAAGTGAGTATTATCTAACAAAATATGCTTTGAATGGCCCTTAGGAATAATGCAATTTGATGTTTACTTCTGCTGCAGTTTAAGCTAGCAACAGGCAACAGATAACAATTTGAGGATAGTTCCCTCAATTTTTACTTTGGGATTTACCAGAACTGGTTCTAATATAAAGTTATAAAGGATCATTTGGGGGAGGTCTTCTCTGGTTTCAAGTAAACTTACCCCTTCCTATTCTAACCACATGGTCATTATACAGCCCTAGTTTTTAACCTGAGGGCAGAGATATGTTCCTGGTTATTTCAGGTACTTCTAAACATAACACAGCCATTTTCCAGAAACATTTTAGAATTGTTGTCAACCTACTCTCACAAAAACATAAAAATGGAAGAAGCTGCTGTGGTCATGTCTGGACACAGTGAATAATAATTAAATAAATTTTGGAAGAGAATTTCCTGACTGAATCAGGAAATCTACAGACCTGCTAGTTCCCTGTTTCTACTATAGGATGTTATATATACCCTTGTAACTCTTTGCCTTGTAATTTCTTTTATTTTTTCAGACGCTTAGTGATAGAGCTTCCCCAGGTCTTCTGTAACTCTAACAGCCATCTCCAGCCCAGAAGATGTAAATTCTCTGCCACAGAGTGAAAGAATAAAGAAGAGAAAGTAATTTTTTCCCCCTAATCCTGAAAAACATTCAGATGTTAATTCAATTCTTTGCCTTTGCTCCTATATCTCTTAGGTAGAGATACTCAGCAATGAGTTTGATTATTGCACTACTACAGATACTTTTCTTCCATGTCACCCTAACATATGAATTCATTGAGAAACTCTTTAGTTTCTGAGGTCCACTCTGGAACAGTAGAAGGGAAAACATGTAATCTAGCATAGAAATTGAAATAATTCTGGGCTTTCACATTTTAGGTCATAAAGGAGGTGCAGCAGAAACTGGTTCTGGGTTGCCCTATTGCACATTTCTGTTGTGCTAATGGTGTATTACAGATCAGACTGTAGCCCCCTTTACATGTTTTAAAAGCTGTAACATTTCTATAAACAATTTCTCCATTTCGGTTTTTGCCAATAAGTCCTTAAAGTTGCCATCAGGTGGGCAGAATTGGTTTCTTGCTTTCATTGCAATTTTAAAAATATAATTATTACATTCTGTTTCTTATTAAAATTAAAACTGTAAGCATCATCTCCTTAACAGATTTTTGTAGAAACTAAAAACACTCCAAGCAAGTCCCAGGTAACAAACACAAAGATGGTATGGGATGCTCTTCTGGATGCTCCCTCACATGAGTATGCATGCAGAGAGAACATAAATTCTTTAAATACTTCTTTCCCCCTTTTTAATTTCCTATATTCCTATTTCCTAATAGAAAATTAATTTCCTATTAATTTCCTAATTCCCCTATTAATTTTCAATTTTCAATTGAGGTTTGCAGTAAAGTTGCCTATATAGCAAATGCAAGCTTACTAAAATCAGGGTCATTTGCAGAGCTCTTTGAATCTCGTAATTGGCTCCATAAGTTGAAAATTACAACACAAACCCCTTTT
>VWYO01017645.1:109377-130802 GCA_013400275.1 Rhadina sibilatrix | reverse complement strand
AAAAAAAAAAAAAAAAAAAAAAAAAAAAAAAAAAAAAAAAACCACCAGAAAAGAAATCTGCCTTCAAATTGCCAAGTAACACAAAGGCAAACTTGTCATTTATATAGAAGCTTTTTATTAAAATGGATGGCATAGTTCTAAATACAGCTGCTGCTCTTTGTAATGAAAGCAAAAATGTCCACTTGCTTCTTCAGATTGATATCTTGGAAACACCTTGTGTCTGGGTGCTAGCTTTTTCTAGAAGAATTTATCTAACAGCTAGGGGTGTGGTGGAGCATTTTTCAGCTCTATATTCATTGTTGGATAAAAAATCTGGGAGAGGCAGAAGAAGAGGACTGTCTCCCTCTCTACTTTGACCAGGAACTTACCAGGTAGATGACAAGAATGAACAGATGATATCAGGTGAGAATAGTTTACTGAAGCCTGGCTTTTTAACACACTACAGCCAGGTACTCTAAAAGGAATGGTTAGTGTTAAGAAAAAAGCTAGATAGATAAAAAAGCCACAAGACTGGATTTAGATACAATTTATACTGTGCCTGAGTTAATTTTCCTTTATAAATTTCTACATACAGGTGCCAATAATACAGTTCTCCAGAAACCTTTAGGTCTGTTCCTTGAGAAGATGATTAGGTTACCTAATGAACTATGTCTTAAAATCATAGCCTACATTCCTGTGATCTATCTGACAGGAAGACACGTATCTAACATCTTCAGATATCCCAAAGACTTCAAAGTTGAATCACGTGGAGTAAAACAGTTTATGTTGTCTCTTTAAGAGACATATTTGTTTTCTTAGTTGGACATGCAAGTACTTCTGTTCCTGGAACAGACACCTTGCTTACTGCATGCATTGAGTGAGGTCACAGACCCCAATATCACCTAGAGGGTTTTTAGTGTGTCCTGTCAACCAGTGCTGTGTAAACTCATGACATGTAGCAGGGGCTGGCTGTTTCCCCATGTGGATCATCCTCCTGTGCTTCCTCCTGCCCTGGCTCCCCACTGACACTGGGGCTTTGTCCCTTTCCCAACAACACCCCTGCCAGTGCAGGCAGAGTGCACAGGAACACGTCAGGATGCCACAGCAAAGTGCTGTTAATGCATAGTAGTGAGCTGTTACCAGGGTTTAACCTAAAACATGATTTTTGAAATAGTAATTATTGTGTGCAAATTATTGCAAAATAAAAATGCAATTTATTAATAATTTGGACTGAGAAGAAAAATTTGCTAAATCATTACCATTCCTCACAATAAGTTGTCTAGTGAAATCAATAAAACATTATCCCAGTACAAATTATTTTTCAAAATATACATTAATAACAATAAACATTGGGAATACTGCATGTGAATCCTTGAATGGCAGTGGTAGTCAGGACTTTTTAAAGACCTTCCTCAGCCTTTCTTATGTATTAATATGATTTTAAAACTTTTTAAAATATTTAAAACTTCTTTGTTTCCTCTCAGAGTCACTGCTGAAGTACCACCCATCCCAAGAATGCACAATCAGGATCTCATCCTGGAGTTTAATTACTACCACTCAGAAAAAAAAAAAAAAAAAAAAAAGCACTTTGGAAGTGTCTTCACACTTTGCTTCTTATTCACATTAATATTGATGACTTTATTTATCTCAGTTAAACCCTGTAGCAGGCCTTTCCTTTGGTCCCTGTTTTGTAAGAACTGTAATAAAATCAGAAAGAGGTGGCTATACAGGAAAACTGTAGGACAACAAAGGATATTCAAGTATATAATCTAAGGATACAGCAGAGAGAACAGCAGACACAAGCTACGTGTTAATCAGGATATAGGAACAGATATCTTCAGTCATATATGCATTCATTCTGCAGACACATGTATGTGTTCCTATTGTTTGCATGTGTAATTGAACATAAACAAAAGATATACACAAAGCTGTACTGCCAAGAAATGTTTACACTTTGCTTACAAAAAAAAAAGTAGAGAGGACAAAATATCTGAATTCTGTGACACAATATTTATGTCTTCAGGACATAACTGTTTAAAATTCCTTTAATTATGTGTTTACAATGAAGAAGACTTTTCCACAAACAGAGGAAACTATACCATAGGCTTGGCCACATTTCGTTTTAAAATACCACTGAAAATATGCTTCATCAGTTCACGTCACCACTGTATTGGTGGTCTTCTTGTCAGTTTACCTTAATAGTAAGGTTAAATTATTAGTTCACAAACTGTCAGAAATCTCTCAAAATTCCACAAAGACAACCTAAACAATACTTTCCAGTTTCAAAAAAATTCCCCTCCATTTTATGTTTTGTCCATTTTGTGCAAAAAGGTCTAGATATGCAAACATAAGAGTTGGAAGTTTTAAAGAGAATACAACTCTGTTAAGAGGAGTTGCAACTGCAAGAATTTTCTTTTCTACTATTTCATTCATAAGGACTTGCTTTAAACATGATTCCCTTGCTTGTTCCCTGTAACATAGCACTTTCTTACATTACAAAGGCGAACACAGAGCCCGTTTAACTTACTACTATCCATTTTTTTTCTCTGAAATTGGAATTATATTCATCAGTGTCTAAAATATATATGAAGAAACACATGAGAAAGAAATCACAGAGTGCAGTTTAAAGCAGAAATGTAAGCATGCACACATTTTTACACTCTCTATATCACCGATTCTAAACACTGATTACAGAGAATCTACTGCTGCAAAAGTTTACAGCAAAGAAAAAGAAAGAACCGTAGCAGTGCTTATACAAATCAAAACAAGAGACAGAATAGTCAAATAAACAGTAGGAAATCTACACAGTCTTTGAGAATGCATTCTCATGTTTCCAAGAAACAAAAGTGCTGCATAGAAAACTTAACATTACTAAACATTTAGAAGGATTTTTAACTTGTTTCTCTTAAAATTCGAATAGTTCTTGCCATAGACTTGCCCGAAGTTTTATTAGTACAGCATAGTTCAGGAGAATTACTAAAAACCTACCTTTTAATCCAGGGATTTGCAACAGGAGCTCTCAAAGCTGAGATGTAATTAAACTAAATATTCAACCCAGGCAGAAGGCTTTGCAGGTGTGGAAAGGAGGAGGGGGTAAATTCAGCTCAGTGACTGTCACTTGGTGGAAAACCCTCCTGCTTCTATTCCATAGCACAGTTAAAAAATGTTTCTCTCAATGAACACAATCCAGGCTGACACCCACATTAGATCATATGGTAATGATATGTCTCCTGTATTGTAGCCAGAAACTTTATCAGCTCTTTTGCTTTCTTTTCCTCCTTTTTCTTTTTCATTTACTTTATTTCTCTTTCATCTGTTTACAATCCCAAACTACTTGTACATTATAAGACAGATTCTTAGCTGTAATTCATCCTACTTATTTTATTTATGTCCCTACGACATATATTTAGGAAAGTTTTCTTGATTTTAACTCTGAGGGGGTTTATGACTCATTAATGAAAAAAATGTTTAGATGTTCCTCTTCTTTACAGTATTTTGAAATCAAGGAAATAATATAAAATTTATCTTTGAGTTAGGCAAAGTGAAAATTAATATCAGAAGAAAAGGGCTAGTTTTAAGTAAAACTATTTAAACAGATATCAACCTGCCTTTGCTTATGCCATAATCATTGTCAAACCAAGTAGTATACAGTTCAATATATTATTATCCTGTCTAATAATAGAGTTTGTATGTATTTTTTGAAACTACAGCATAGTTTTTATATATATGAAAATATGAAAATCATGTTTTCATTAGTAAAATGATTCTAACATTTGTGGTTAGAGCTGCTTTATATAAACGTTGTTGTTTTTTGGTTGTTTTATTTTTATTTTTTTTTTCACTGCCTTCTCACCAGGACAGCAAAACAGAGGGGAAATTAGCTTTAACTGTTTGGGTTTGTGGCTGGTGGTTTTTTGTGGTTTTAATTTTTTTAGTAGGTTGGTTTTTTTTGGTTAGTTGGGTTTTTTTAAGAGACAGAGGACTTTTTTAAAACATGGAAAGAAAAATACATCTGACTTATTGTTCAGATTTATAATTTATTTTATTTTAGTAATTTCTGGTTTTATGCAAATGTCAGTGGAAGCTAAAATGTAGTTTTTTTATTGCTGTGCAATTTTGAAAGTCAAGTGAACTGAAATAAGAGAAAATACAATAATTATTATTTATTAAATAATCCAAATGCATTGTGAACATGTGTAGCTTCACTGTGCTGTTAGCTGTCCTATCTAAATACTGCAGGCTTCTGTCTCTGTGTTTTGACTTGTATCCTTTTTATTTCTGCCCCTAGGCAAAGGCCAGGTGCAAATCTGAAATTAAAGCCCGTAAAATTACGTTTAAAAGAAGTCAGAATTTTTAGAAACACAATTGACTCCTGAAATTTTAGATGTCCTCCTCATTTAAATTCAAGAAGAGCCCCATAAGAGATCTTATAATTATCCTCCTTTGGTGGAAGAAAGTATGGGAGAATAATTGTCTGTTAATTTTGGTCTCTGTAGAGCAAAGGTGTAATCAGACATCTTACACTACAGATTCCTTATATAGCTCCCTCTAAAAGTTAAGGATCAGTTATTCACCCCTAGTTCTTAAGCTAACTTCTTTTCCCTGCATCTCCACTGGATTCAAGACTGCTAATGGTTTTTGTTGTGACATTTTCCTACATATGATTAGTGGTCTTCCAAGCTTTCATGCTTACAACAAAGCCTTATCTGTGTCCAGAAGTGTTGCCATGAGGCTTGTTGAAATCTTGGCTGCATCTTAGTAATGTCAGTTATTTGAACCTTGGTCACCAGCTGCATCTGGTGTTTAAAAACATTTCAAAGCAAGATTTTGATGAGGAACAGGTCAGGGTAAACTTGTTGTCAGTTTGCTTCACAAAACCCATTCATATCCTTTCCCAGCAAAGCCTTAATACATTTGTTCTGATATCTGTTATGGGGCTAAAAGGTGTTGTAATTTAATGCCTCAGTAATTTCTTTGGAGGCAGAGAGGGGATGAACAGCCATCTCTCCTTCTCCTTGTCTTAGGCATTAGGGAGATTCAAACCAAAATATGAAGAAAAAGGTGGGAACAGGTAGAGAACAGGGTCCTCTGCTGGATGAACTGGGGGTTCCATTTTCTTTCATGAAGTCCATTCCAAGAAGCTCAAAGGGGAAAATATATTACCAGCTTTAGGAATGATGAAAACAGTTATGCTACCTGTTGATACCCAGAAGAGGAATATGTTAGGTGTCCAGCCCTTCCTGAAATGGAAAGTTAGGTGGAACAGAGCAACTGAATGGGAGAGGACTTATGACACCGAATATTGATGCAATACCCTATTAACTGTTTTGAATCAAGGAATCACAGAATCTTTTAGGTTGGAGAAGACCTCCAAGGTCGTTGAGACTAACCTTTGACTGATCACCACCTTGTCAATTAGACCATGGCCCTAAGTGCCACGTCCAGCCTTTCTTGAACAGCTCCAGAGATAGTGACACCATAACCACACTGGGCAGCGCGTTCCAATGCTTAATCACCCTTTCCATCAAGAAATTCTTCCTGATGTCCAACCTGAATATCCCCTGATGCAGCTTGAGTCTATTTGCTCTTAGCCCATCACCCATTACCTAGGAGAAGATACCAACCACCGCCTGGATACATCTTCTTTTCAGGCAGTTGCAGAGAGTGATAGGGTCACCCCTGAGCCTCCTTTTCTCCAGGTTAAATGATCCCAAGCTCCTTCAGCTGCTCCTCTTAGGACTTACTCTCCAGACCCCTCACCAGCTTTGTTGCTCTTCTCTGGACACACAGTATTTGTGTGCTTTCATGGGAATGCAGATTATTTCTGATGCAAGTATTCCTTTAATTCCACTCTTTGCCCCCTGCTGTGTCACTATGAAGATAAACAACCTTAAAACAACCAACCAAAGAACAATATTAAGTGATTATGTAATTTTATGGCCCTTGGCCATACACAGGGCCTAGCATCAGTCAGCTATCCTTCTCAGCCTGACCTGCTTTGACTACTGCTTAGTCAATACAAAAATCATGATTAGAAGAGTCTTGGTTTCTATGTGATTTTATTACTCCAATGCAACAAACTTTTAGGACTACATGCTGCTCCAAATCTGGTTCCCAGAAAGTTACAGGCAACTGCATGTTAATGTTATTTATATAACAATATTGTTATTAAACTTTGATTGATAGCATCTGGTTCATTTGGTCTTAGCTTATTTTGTGGACCTTTCAAAGGGCAGCAGTGGGAAAGAAGGCAGAAAGCCTGCCTGCTGGTGAGTGCTCTCCCTGGGTCCAGTGGAAGTCTCTGTAGGAAAGAGATGAACACTGCCCTGTAAGGGGAAAGCATTCCCTGGGGAAATTGCTCCTGGAGCATGGGACTGAGCTGGAAGAGAGGCATGTCCAGCAGGCACCCAGTGCTGCCAGAATAGGTTGAAGGCTCCTCAGAGGAACTGACATAATATGTCCCTGGGAGTGGAAAGAAAAGCTTTTGTTTAGGGAGTCTGGGAAAAAATGGGTAACATTTATTGCAATCCAGAAAGTTACTGGAATTAAAAGGATCTGTTTTGCAGGAACGTGGTGCCCCATGTCCCAGAGATACAGACTCTTACTAATTCTAAGTTTTCACTAGAGAAGAAGGCATTTTCTTGGGCTGTCTTCTAATAAATGAGCTTTGATGATCAAAGACTGGTTAGCATTGTTGTGGTTGTTGTGTTAAAGAAGGGCAGGCAAGTCTGCCTCAAAGTCCTTGTAAAATAGGTAGTTAAGTGCCAGTCCCCATCAGCAAGGGGTGAAAACAGACCTCCTGCTTGGCTGCCTCATGGGAACCCTCTCCACCTCCTTGGTATTTCACACCTGGGCTTTTATGAACAGCTTCCTAGAATTTCATCTTCCACATTCAGTAGGTACTACTGTCTCTTCTTTCTACACTAGGCATAATAATTTCTTCCCATTAAGTGTAGTAAACTGTTCTTCACGGTTAGCAGTAGAGTCCTTTACTAAAAATGTGAGTAAATATGCACTCATGCTTAATAAACATTGATCCAGGTAAATATTGACCCAGGCACAGCCTGAAAAGGTAGTTAAAAAGAAGAAATGTAATTTCTAGATATCCTGAGTATGAAAGTTTCCTTCAGTGCTCTGTGACCTCAGAAATTATCAGCCTGAACTCCTTCACATTTCTACAGATCAAAAGGGCTAATGTATGAGATTTTAGATGTACACTACCAGTAGCATTTCATTTATGCTTCCATGAAAAGCAATACTTGTACCACTGTTTGAACAAAATGCAGTCAAACTTCAAAAGGCAGTGCTCTCTCTTTGAAGGAATAGTCTCTTCTGTCACTATCTCTCCCTTTCCCACTCTGCAAGAACATGTACTGCTACCTCTAAAGGTCATCTCCGCTCTTCTGAAGGGAGTCTGTGGAATCTACAGGTCAATCTAGGAAACCAATTCAAATTTTCCTCAGCTGAAGTATCTGACGTGATCATATCCTTCACTTTGGTTTCTTTTCTTTGGAAAGGCCTATCTGTTCCTGTACTCAAAGCTGGCTTTCATTTTCACTGGTTTTTCTATTTTCTCCTGAATCAAATAATGTTATCCAGGTCTATCTATCAGCTGCAGAAGTTAACCACATATTGATGTAGCCTTACTGCTCACTGGGATTTCAAATGCTCTGAACTTGATTTCTACCCTTGAGGAGGAAACATTTCCTGCCTAATCCTCATGTTTTTGTAGTGTAGGTGTACATTTTGAGATTGATATTACCTCTCTCCTTCAAAAAATGCAGGAAATAGGTAAAACTAGACCTTGTACAAGTCCTACCAGCTCCTGGCCATACTACAAGCAAAGAATGAAGGAAAAGAAAAAGTGGTTGTATACCAAAGATCCCAGAACTTCACTCTGACTTTACGTCTTCACCTTTAGTTAAAGAAATTGAAGAAAACATAGGCAAAAATGTTTGTTCTCACACACATTGATAGACAGAATATTTGTACTGAGGTGTTCCATTTTCTGTGCTTCAGTGACAGTCAGCATTACATTTTGTTCCTGCCTGGTTTCTAGGTGAGCATCAGCAGCCTCCTTCCCTCCAGAAAATCTCTTACATGAAAGAAAGAGTATGCTGACATCAGCAAAGGCTCCAGGAATCCACAAGTCCCCTTGAAAGACACTTTCCCAGAAAAGTGTGTCATTTTGGGAGTGTGGGCTGTGAAAGAGGAAGTGATGACTGAAGAGGAGAGAGAATTATTTTAGGTATGAGGAGATTAATTTTCTTTCCAATAAGCAGCTTTTTCATCAGATTTTGGCCTTTCTCTGTATTTTGCAGTATCTTGAGTTGTAGTCCAACTATTTCCAAGGTTCAGATGAAAATTCCAAACCTTAATTTTCATTTTGATGGCCCTTAGATCATGCTCTGGACAAACTTCGTCATCCCAGCTGAATTACCCAATGCCCTAGAAAAGGATGACAGTAATTCATGCAAATGTTGTAACTGTATTCCTTGCATGTACTCTTTTAGTCATGAGTTATGAACCAGCATTCAAAATGAGGCACATCCTGTGCAGCTCTGAACAGCCTATTCCCAGATTATGAAAAACATGTGAATACAAGAGTCAGCCTGGATTTCCAATTTAGTCATCACAGACAGTAAACTTGTTCAGGGGGAGCAAGTGACTTTTATACGGAGGAAAGCCCAGAAAAAGGAATGGAATAGTAAAAAACAATATTTACATAAGGCTTTGCGTCTCTTTCTCTGTATTAAAATGCTCATGTTTGGCAATTTGTTAGGGAAAAAAAATCTAACTTCAGCTAAATATACAAAATGATGACTTTGAAGACATAAGCAATGCCATAGCAAAATTTACCAGTTTTGTATGGACTGTTTCTTTGTCATTATAGAGGAAAGAAGGGTGAAATGGAAGTTTATAAAAGAGTGCAGTAGAAGCTTTCAAATTGATTTTCACAATATAATGACTGAAAAATAAAAGTCTTGGATATTTTGGGAAGAATCTTTAAAATATCCATTTTATTTCCTTAAGCAATTGAAGAGCCATTCACTTTAACTTGCCTTAACCACGTATGAGCTTTTCTTTGACTCTTATTTAAAGTATAAAAGTAAATTTTACTTTTATTCCCGTAAATAAACTCTTCAAAGAATTGCTGAATAAGAAATTGTGCTGATGTTCCTCAACGGAAATTTTCCATAGCCAGCCTGGATAAAACACAATGAGGTTTTCTAAATGAAACAGATTTTAATTCTACATAGAAAAACTTTAAATGTGATAGCAATTCCTTTAGCTACTGAGTTAAAGTGGAATGTTAATTGGTAATCAGAAAAAAAAAAAATTAGGTTGTCCTTTTTCTAGACCTTTTTCTACATTATTCATTGTTTTGTTTCCTCCTTTACAATTTGTTTCTCAGTTACCCTTGGGAATATTGTGTTCCAAAAAGACCAGCTACATTTTAGTTTAGAAGATAGCACACATCCGTTGCCTTCCACCTGAATAAAAGTTATGCTACTCTTATTATGAATATTCTTGTTTTGCATTTATTTGTCTTACTTTTGGCTTTTTGGTTAGTCTTTTTAGATCTGCATATGTAATAGATGAATTTATGAGCATGCTCCAGAAGACACAAATCATACCATCTTATTGCAATTGCAACATCCTGTACTTTATGCCATTTCAGAACTTAGCCAATTATTTTCTTGACTCATCTTCATCTATCAAAATATATGAGGAACCCAAACCCTTAGAGGTCTAAGTAACGATTTGTAGAAGTGACTAACAGTTTTTCAAAATGCCTCTGATAGATTTGATTTTCAAAGAGACTTTCAAAGTGCAGTTTCAGAAAATCAGGTGTTGCATAATGCACTGGAGGATGGACACAGAAAACAGCTGGGCATCCACCTATCTAACAGCTTTTGAAAAGATCAGTGCATTGTACCAGTTAGAAATTGCCTATTAAATTTAAGGATCAACATTGTTCATCCTTATTGTGCTTTAATTGTAAAAATTACAGAGAATGCTTCAAAATGAATGTATCAGCTTGTTATTGCAAAATGGAAAGCTTGCCTCTGAAGAAGTCACTTGTGTGTGCCTGCAAAAAAAATCTATTCAGAGACTGTACTTCCCTTATAAAACCAAACTCACTCCAAACTACACCTTGAGACTTGGATGGGTTGGAACAGTTATTTCTTATAATGTTGTTGACTGTGCTCCTGCACACTGTACCTCCATCAAATAATTTGAATCAGCTTCACAAGAGGAATAAACCTCTCTTTCAGTCACAATTAGAAAATTCATCTCTCTGAGGAGTTCACGCTGTATCTAACCCACTCACAGCCTGCAATGACATTCATTCTGGTGTCAATTTAAAATGAGAAAGAGTTGACAAAAGAAACAATGGAATTAAGTAATAAAAAATAAATAATTAGTGTACAAATTATTAGAAGTGAGAAAAATGGGTTCTAAAAATACATCCAAGAAAATGCTAGTAACTTGTAAACTCTGTAGAATCTTTTAGGCCTCACAAAATCCTTATTTTTGTGGCTTTATTTTGTTTGGTTGGGGTTTTTTCCCCACAAGTCCCACTATGGTTATAGGTTAGGTCATATTTCAGCCTGAAGGACATCTGATATTCAGTGTGAAATGCCTAACTAAGACTCACCATCAATTTGTCAAGGCTATATCCATAATGGAAGCATATATAGTTTAGAATTACTCCATTTTGCAACTTCCTTCCTGCATCCCAAAGATGTTGCATTCCCCCAGCTTCAACAGAATAAACATCTGTATTAAGGACTACAGCAGGCTGGCAGGGACAAGCTAAGGTTACTTGGGTTTAGGATTACTTTAATACATCTTTCTATTGTTTTGTGGCTTTGAAGTACTAAACCTGAAGCGACTGGGATCTCTTCTCCACTTTGTTATCACTGTTCCCAGGACACACAGGAGATGCTATTGCCAGGCTGAGAGGCTCAAAGACCTGATTTGTCTGTTGAGCCCAGGTATCCACCTACAATGACAGCAAAACATTGCTCTGTGTGTAGATCCCAATTTCACCCCTTGTCACCACAGTACACAGCCTTGTTTCTCAATGTGTTCTGCCTCTCATCCACAGATGTTACTGGTCAGCCATTTTATATGAACTTGGTACAGAGTTATGGAGCTGGAACCATCTACTGAAATTCTCCCTTTTTTCCTGCAAGTCTCCCCACAGCCTCTCCATTTTTGTGTTAATCGAAACAGTTTGGTGCTATTTTCCAAATCAAGTAGCTTCTTTGTATGGTTTCTTTTTCAAATAGTGAACTCGTAATTTATTACAGTATGTTTCAGATTAAAGGAGAACAATATTAGTGATGCCAAAAAAGTATAAAATGTAATTGCCAAATACACTGAAGATGGCAAAATGGATTTTCTAGCTCTTAAAAGTATTTGAATCTTGAAAGAAAGTTAAGCCTGTTTTAGATTACCATTTTTATGGCTTTTCTTAAAAGGTGAATCTCAGTATATTTTATTTCTAAAAACCAAAGCCATAATACGGCCCTCACTTTGTAATAAAAGATCAGTGGCTGTAGATGATGAAAATTCACATTGTTGTATTTCAGGTCAGAACCTTTTAAAAATAATACTAGATATCTTTCATCAATGAAAAGGAGAGTCAAATTACAGCCTTAGGATGAAAATCTGTACAATATTTACCAGTCTGAGAATTCCTGGGCCTATTCTGGAAAATGTGTATTTTACCTTTTATATACTCAAGTTTTTAACCAAGACATAAGGGTATATTTTCATCTTGCCTGGTTAAGATGTCATGTGCATTTAAGGATTTGCCAGTTTGTAGACTAAAAGAGAAGGAATTGTGTTTTCATGGAGAGGATAGATAAGCCTCTTGTTGGGTGCTAAGTGGAACTATAAGAATATTGTGCTGACCCTGTGATTCCTGTGACCCTCGAACCACGGACTTAGGGCAGCTGGAAATTTTATAGTAAATTAGTACAAAATATGACTAAATTAAATATGGCATTTCTAGAAATTCAGAGTACTTTACCTTCTTTTTTTCACTAGTTTCATTTTGTTTGTATAAAGCTGGTGAACAGAAGTGCCTGATGTGATATGTGCAACGGCTTTACCAATTTCTGATCTACAGTGTGCCCTTTGCCCAGACTTCCCAAGCTTACCTTAAGTGTAAAAGCTTAATTTTGGTTTAGATCTACTGTTTACTGAATTTTGGATTTCTGTGTTAGCTTTCCAGAACTCCAAGACCCATAATTGATTACATAAGATACAGAAAACTGTGCATCCATTTCTTCTTTCCATCTCTTTGCTCTTGGAGAACTATATACTCCATATAGGCAGTAACTGGGCAAAAGGATATTTGCTAACACCATGAAAAATGTATTTTGCTTTAGAAACTGTAGAATTAAACTCTTTTATCAGAATATCATTTTGTTTGTCTTTATAATTATCCATCTCTTTGAAAACAAAAAGATACAAAATCATCAGAGAGGAAATCTGATTTTTCAAATTATGGGTTGAAAAAGTACAAAAATATTTAATAGACTCAAAATTGAGATTGTATAGTATTTTTAAAACAACTAACACAATCAACTAGAAAATCAATAAAAAATTATATTCTAACTATGGGCCACTGTTCTACATCTTGTTCCATGTACAAATTCTGTGGGAACAATTTCATTCAATACTTGGTTCTCCTGGATTCTGAGTAATTCCTGTAGAGGCGCATTTATTTTATTCCTGTTTAACTCAGTTACTCAGCTCTACTGAGAGATAGCAAGCGCTTTCCCAAGATCAAACATGAGTATCTGCTGCAAATTAAGCCAATTACACTTTGCTCTACTTTCTGTGAGACATCCAATGACAGTCTTCTCCATAGTAACGTTTTTGTACTTGAAGTGTCACCACTTCCTTCTTCTCCAAACTGTTAATCCTCTGCTTTGCTTGCTGCACTTTTCATCCAAACCTTCTGATTTTTCATTTATTCTTTTATTTATGATTTTTAAGGTCTATTCCAGTCCAAACCATTTATGATTCTCCCACAGATTCTCTTAATTAAATCTTAAAATGGGGTGCTGGAAGACTGCTCCAAAATCTCCACAGACACTTCTCTTCAGTAAACACTAGCAGAACTCAGCAAATCAGTTCTGATCAGATTTGAGCCAAACTCCATTGTGTGCATCTTGGAGGCAGAGGAAGTGATCAGTAGCAAAAAATATACATATGGTGGGGAGGTTATTCCTGAACACTTCTGCATTTAACAGCAAAGCAGTGACACTGGACATCTACTTCAAGTGCTTGGAGTAACAGATCTTTCTGAGACTTCCCAATAAGTCATCCACAAAGATTACTGTTCTCCTTGGGGGATTCTAGGCTTGGATTTCTTCAGTTTGTCTCGTGCAAATATTGCAGAATAAAATTTAATATAAGGCTATGTCCAACCTGTACTGGCTGGACTGTTATAAACCCCTATATAAACTGGGTTTATAACAGTCATTTAAATTGAACTGATTTAGTTCTTTTTAGCCTTGCAGAGATTATTTGAAAATGTTTCATGGGAAGCACATATTATTTCAGAAAAATCTTGTGGTTCATTTAATTTGGTCAAAAAAGGTATTCCTATCCGTTAATGTGTCTGAAGTTAGAAATGATGGAGTAAATTTGCAATGCCACCGAGCCTGGGTTTTCCTTTTCATTGATGCAGTGAAAATGTGGATGCAGATTTTATAGCAATACATTTTACGCAAACCAGTTACTGAGTGAACACATTAATGCTGAGACACACAATTATGTGATTTGTAGGCATGAAAGAATAGCCAGACAACTTCAAAATTGCAACTCAATAGGACTGTAGAATCATATAAAGGCAGCATGGGGTTTTTTTTTCTGGAATTGAAAAGACTGTTTGCAATCCAGATATTTGCTTGGGAAATGCCTTCTTGGAGGGTAGATAATGCAAAGTAGTTGTACTCCTTCTATTTTGTAGTAAATGTCACTAAATGTAAGGCAGTCCAGTAAGCAAAAATATGTATGCTTTGAAAAGTTTGTGCTTTAGTACACAGTGCTATAAATAATGAGTGGTACCTGGGATTAAACATCTCTTAAAAAAAATACATCACACAGGTAATTGAATGGGAATAAATTAAAATATTAAATAAATTAAAGGAGGAAATCAGGCATTAAGATAGAAAAGGGAGAAGGAGAGTACTAGATGGAGAAGGATTAAAATCCTAGCTACACCTATTTCTCACCAGATTGAATCACTTAGTTTTCCTCCCCTGAAACATATATTTTTCTGATATCTTCTCCCATTATTCACTGATGAGACTTCAATAATATGTACATTTAAACATTCCCACAGGGTAATACTTCTTTCTACTTTCTCTCATACTGACAAATTTCTCTGGTCCTTCCTAGAAAAAGTAACCCATATTGTTACAAGGAAAATTCTATGTTCCAAGTTTCTTAATTAAAAAATGGACTTTCTAAACATCTCTAAATGACAGGTAATTGGCAGAGTGGAATGAGCACTGGGATAATATCATTAAGCACTAGACCCCCTCCAAGCCTGCATGTGACACAGAGGCCATTAAAAGCAACCTGTCTGCTCTCTGACCGCTGCTGGACAGGGCTCTGGCTGGACATTTCAGCTGGTTACCTTGTCAGAGTTTTTGAGTTTCTCAGAGTATGATAAGAACAGAAGAATAAGAGGCTGTCAGAGGCACGTTGGAAAGCTTTTATCGCTTATGTAGGATGGGCCCCGAGGGAAGCAGAAGTCTCACAGACATTCATAAATTAGCAAGCAAATCTGTTTACTGGATAGGCATTGCATGATTTTTTTTTTTTTTTAATCAGACTTTTTCCTCAAATATTTATTTCCCATATTTAGCAACTTTTATTTTGTTTATTTAACAAATAATCCTGCTCTTTGGAGTAAATTATTCACTAAGTGATTTTTTTTTCTCCAAACTCATCCAGCTTTGCACATAATTTAAAAGAAAACATTTCTTTTTCCACAGGCCACAGGAAGTTCCAAATAGTTATTTAAAAGAGGACAATGAACATTTCCCAGTATGATGAGAAAGTGAAATAAATACCATTCTCAGTCACGTATTGTTCACAAAACTGATTATATGAGAGTCCAGGAGAAAACTCCCTGCATTAATATTTTGAGAAATTAAAATAGTTTGAATAGTATTATTATAGTCCATTTGCTCATATTATATTGCATTTGCTCAAGGCTATTTTCATTATTCCCCAGATACACCTTTTCTGCCTTACAGTAGAACACTGAAAAACTTTTTTCTCTCAAATAGTTTGGAAGAAAAAGGTGAGTGTGATATTCTGAGTAAGAAATATTGTAATATCGAGGATTTTTTAATCACTTTTATTAACAATAAATTACAGTAGGACTTAGAAACACATTTCCCAAAATAAGTGTCAATGATCAGAAATAATAATTTTCCTCCAAACTCAAATTCTTTAACCAAATTCTTCTTGCATTGTAAAGATTCTTTCAGAAACATTTGGGTGAGTGTGTGCTTAAATTTAAATGATGTAGCAAACTCCTTCATCTTTTTGCACACAAGAAATTTTCTTCCTTTATTTCAGCTGATGTTGGATAGGACCATAAATAAATAGGTCAATTTTGCACATCAGCTCAGTTGTGCTTGTTCAGTGGGACATGTGGGAAAATTCAGTACTTCTAAAATGAGACCACAGATCTGGATATAAGCATATATTTTGGGAATTGTACTAGAAAATTTAAGCTACTATGAAATCATGTATGAATAAAACATTACAGGAAGAGTGAGCAGATATTTAATGTACTGAAAAAGTGTTGGCTTGCATACACTTTAATAAAGATTTTATTTTTATTTCTGCAGAACATGTTTAGAAGGACCATTAATTTCACTAACATGGATTTATCCCAGATTGCATTTTACTCCACTAATAGTTAAGAAACCATTTCACATCTCCCAGCTCTGCTATCTAATCCATTATCCTTCCTCAGCCTGATGTTCTTTATGTAGGGAATATATTTGAAATAGCATGTAATATACTGCTGTGCATTCATGATGGTGAGTTTTATGTTATTACCATGGGCATAGTACCATAAGAGGTACCAGAGGCACTTATGGTGAAAACACATTTAGTAAATTAGCCA
This sequence comes from Rhadina sibilatrix, assembly GCA_013400275.1. Taxonomy (NCBI): domain Eukaryota; kingdom Metazoa; phylum Chordata; class Aves; order Passeriformes; family Phylloscopidae; genus Rhadina; species Rhadina sibilatrix. The sequence continues at coordinate 114,643 of VWYO01017645.1, read as the reverse complement.
GACAGAATGCACAGGCTTCTTGGCAGCATTACTCTTGTCCTTATTGCTTTTCAGTGTATTAGGAGTACTTCTAAATATCAAGTAGGAAAAGTTTTTATGCCAGAAAACATATTTCTGCCATCTGAAAATTGAAACAATAGAGAACTTAAGGCTGTAAACTTTGCTGGGTTTTGACTAGAAATGTCTAGGGGTCATGCTACAAATCTTAATATTAAAATTACATACATTTAAATGACATTTGAAAGAATGATTTTTACATTCCATCCTTGCACCCATTTAGGAATATGCACTTTGCTTGCATTTAGCAGCACTCATGGAAATGCAGGGATATTGACAAAGAGAGCAACTAGAAAACAGCAAAAATCACTGAACTTGAGTAACATTCTTTGCATATGATTTGTCTTTCAACGATGGATCTTTTCTGCCTTTGAATTGTTCATTCTCAGTGATTTTAAAATATATTGACGGCTGTTGCAATTTCTGCAGGAGGTAGCATTCAGATGTTGATTTGAACCAACTTCCACATGTATATAAATTCAGTAAAAAACAAATACAGGAAAAAAAAAAGGAAAATAATTTACAACATGTTTGAATATTTGAAAATATTTTGCCCTTATACACACACCTAAATGTAGTGCTAACTCAGAACTCAGTCTTGGTTAATTACCTTTTAGTTCCCAGACGTGTGTGCAATTTCCAGCTCATGTTTTTTCATACAGAGATTTCTATAGACAGGTGCTGAATCTTAGGAACAACTTCACATTTTCTAAATAGGCTTACAGCTGTTTGAGATTTTGGATATGATTCATGGAGACAGGCAACCCCTAGGATCCCACACATATATTGCTTGCATTAGTCTGTGTTAAAATTGTACATTACAAGATGGTGATAAATATTAGTCAATCCACTCACTGTAAATGTTAGGTAACATACTGGTTTTGACATGCACATATGTATTTCTTGATCCATCTTGTAGATATGCCCATGTGTGGACACAAAATGAAATTGAAATTATTAGCAAGGAATAATTTTCTTCTTCTAAATATAACCCACATGTTATTAGATATATTGTCTGAAATCTTAGCCCAGTACTGGTTTGCTCATTACTGAACAACCTGCTGAACCATATCTATTCAAATCTGAAAATTCAGGCATTTTTCTGGGGCTTGCTGGGTGATTTCCCAGCAGCTGAGTACACTATGGAATGGATGATTTCTCTTTATTTTATCTAAAAGCCATTGAATCATTCTTCAGATTGCTGTGACCACATCAGTGTAGGTTTAGAAAAACAGAAGGCTGCAAACTATCCATGATTTCATGAAATATGTGGTTTGCATGCTGATAAATGTTACAGACAGTAACACTTAGCCTGTTACACAATTTAGCCTGTTCTAACACCTTTAGCACTGTAAACATGCTAGCTTTATAAACATCCTTTGGAAGTGCTTTGCTGTTAATTCTACTGGACCTTCATGTACATCACTTGTAAACAGACAAAAAAAAGGAAAATTAGTTACCTAAAAGTGTTTGGGCTTGCAAACTAAAATCATGTTAGCATTCTAAATGCTTCCTTAAAATTAATTAACAAACAGACAGCTGACAAGCAAATAGTAAAGATAAAAAAATGGGAATGACTAATGGAAAGCAAATGAAAGGCAGTTTTATGCATCTTGGCTACAGAGAATCATAAAATACTACTTGTGCCATGAGAGTTGTTTAAATATTTTTTAGAATAAACTAATTTATGCATAAGAGAATATGAATACAAATATAACTGCAGTCAGGAAACTGTAAAATTAGAAAAAATGAATTTAAATTGAAGCCAGAAGTATGGAGATTCCCTATTGTCCTTTTTTCCAGTGGGGGACTATTTTTTCATATGTGCATATCATCAGGGAACCTTGGCCTCTCCATGGGTGTAGGAGTCTGCCACATCTTGTCATTTTTATTCCAGTTGCCAAAGAAAATGAGATTTCCATCATTAATGACAAACACTTTTGCTACTGATTAGTGATTCAGAGTTCTGTCGCTGATCGCAAAATTTTATGGTTACACTTTTTCCAATGTGTACACAGACAGCCTTCCATTGTTTTATGTTTCTGTGGAATATGGGACAATTTAAATTGTCAGTTACAGTTGACAAAAGGAAAAGAGAAGCTAGATGTGAAAAAATTCAAATCAAAATAGGAAGAGGACTAAAAGTTACTTTAATTTCATATAATCACAGTGGTTTTGTTGGAAGAGACCTTTATTTTGATCTCATTTCAAGCCCCCTGCCATGGACAGGGACACCTTCCACTAGACTGGGTTGCTTAAAGCTCTACCTAAGCTGGCCTTGAAAACATACAGGAATGAGGCACCCACATCTCCTCTGGTTAACCTGTTCCATTGTCTCATCACCCTCACAGCAAAGAATTTCTTCCTAATATCGAACCTAAAGCCAGTCCCTTTCTGTTTGAAGCCACTCCCCCTTGTCCTGTCACTACATACCCCTATAAAAAGTCCCTCTCCACCTTTCTTGTAGGCTCCCTTCAGGTACTGGGAGGCTGCAATTAGCTCACTCTAAGCCTTCTCTTTTCCAAGCTGAACAATCCCAATTTTCTCAGCTTTTCCTCACAGAAGAGGTGCTCCACCCATCTGATCATCTTGGTGGCCTCCTCTGGACTCTCTCCAGCAGGTCCATGTCCTTTCTGTGCTGGGTCCCCCAGAGCTGGATGCAGCCCTGCAGGTGGGGTCTCACAGGAGCAGAGCAGAGGGGCAGAATCCCCTCCCTCCTCTGCTGCCCACGCTGCTTTAGATGCAGCCCAGGACAGGTTTGTCTTTCTGGGCTGAGGGTGCACACTGCTGGGTCATGTCCAGCCTCTCATCCACCTGCACCCCCAAGTCCTTGGCAAGGCTGCTCTCCATCTGTTCATCCCCCAGCCTGGACTGAGAGCAGGGGTTGCTGACCCAGGTGCAGCACCTTGCACTTGGTCTTGTTAGACCTCCTGAGATTCCTGTGGACCCATTTCTCGAGGTTGTCCAGGTCCCTCTGGATGACATCCCATCCTTCAGGTGTGTCAAAGGCACCCCTCAGCTTGGTGTCATCAGCAAATCTGCTGAGGGTGCACTTGATCCCTTTGTCCATGTCAGTAATGAAGATACTGAATAACACTGGTCCCACTACAGACCCCTGAGGGACACCACTTGCCACTGATATCCATCTCTCTCAACCACTGACCACTACCCTCTGGATGCAACCATCTTATCCATACTTTCTTGTCCATCTAAGAGGGCACTCATCAAATCCATTGCTCTCCAATTTAGAGGGAAGGATGTTGGGGAGTATGACATCAAAGGCTTTACAGAAATACAGATAAATGACATCCTTATCCTCTCCCTTGTCCACTGATGGAGTCACTCAATCACAGAATATCATTGGGTTGATCACACAGGACTTGCCCTTGGTGAAGCTGTGCTGGCTGTCTTAAACCACTTTCGGGAAGCTGAGTAGATTACAAATTAATGTCTCCTTTTTAATTCCAACATTTTTCCTTACCTCAGGTAAGGTGAAGTATTTATAGTAGTTAATTAAGTGAAACAGTTCTTGGTGGTGTACTAAGTTCCAAATTATTATAGTGATCAAAGGTTCAAATTCTTCCTTATCCAGAAAAGAGTTAAGATAACAGTACTATCCAAACATATGAGGCAAAGTTTGGGCCTTAAAAGGAAACTGAAGCTGCATTCCTGTTGGAAAAAAACCAAACAACCAAACTTATTAAAAATACTTTTGTCACAATAAAAGTGCCTCTTTCAGAGTAAGGCCAAGGGCATTTTTGAGCCCATAGGAGGAAGGGAATGCCAGCAGCAGCAAAAGCCACCCTACAAGGCCCCTAATGCATCATTTTGAAGAGCCAGCTTTGGTTTCCTTCCCCGATATTTCAGATTTCACATCTAATTTCACAACACTTTCTTTTCAGAAAAACAACATAGTGTTTTGTTTAAAAGCTATCTGAACAGTGGGCAAAATGGCAGCTTTAATTATGAATGTTCTGCCTGTTTTTTTTTATTTAAAACACTTCTTGATGAAATATAAAAACAATTTTTGCCTCAATAACATGAGTACTATATTCATTGTTTTGAATGATTTAGGTGTCAGGATTGTCTGAACCTCTGTAATTTGAAGAGCATATGTGAAAATATTCTCTAAAGAGTAAGATCATATCTTTAGGCAAAAAGGTCATTTAAAATGAAACTTTCAGCTAATTCCTGCATATTAGTAGTAGTCAGATATCAAGAAGTCCATAGATATGAAGGCAGAAAGTACAATAAAAACAGCAGAATAGGCACAAGTTCTTTGTAAACCCAGTATTATCCAAAGCCAAAGGAAAAGTACGCTGCTCTTACTACTTATGAAGCATCTCAACTCTTAAAAAAGCAAAACACTACTGTGGTTTAGATGTTGCACTATCATCAAACAGCTGTGTTTGCAGGGTTTTTTACACTGGAGATAAAGAGGGAAGTCTCTGCTGCTGTTTTTAGGAACTTGCTCTTTTCTGCTGTTTGCCTATGAACAGTTGCTAAAATGCAAGTTTTCCAAAGGAATGAGGTTTTTATAGGAAACCATTGAAAAATAAAGTCATGGTTAATATATCAAGTGAATATTCAAAAAAAAAAAAAAAAAAATAAAACAAAACAACCCAAACTTGGTAAGAAGACGAAAAATGATAAATTAAGGATTCCTATTAAGTTGGTCTCAAGCTAGCAAAATTTGTTCTTCTCAAGCCTGAATTTGAACTCATTATACTATAAACCTTGTTCTAAGAAGGGACAATTGTGGTAGAAGGAATCAAATCATTGACACAGAAATGGATTGTTGATTGTTGACCCTCCAACCAATCCAGGAACCTGTTCTTGTGACATGAAGAGGAGGAGGAAGAAGAGCAGGAGGGGTAAGATGAAGTAGCTGCCATGTGGCAGAGTGTCACCCTCCAGGATTGTGAAAAAATTATGAGAGGTGTTAGTAGAGAAGTGGTCCTCTAAAGGCACCAGTAGCCCTCTGCTGCATTGTACTAAGCCTCACAGACCATTACTCAAAAATTGTATTAAATGGGGATAGTGGTTAGATGGTAACAGACAAGAATTTCCAAGGTGCTAAGCTCTTGCTGCCACCAGTTGACTTCAAAAGTCTTGTGGATGCTACATGGTTAAGTGAGAAGTTGTACCACACACACAAAAAAACAAAACAAAACAAAACAAAAAACAAAAACCAAAAAAAAAAAAAAAA
>VWYO01017645.1:82813-94195 GCA_013400275.1 Rhadina sibilatrix | reverse complement strand
TTTTTTTTTTTTTTTTTTTTCACATGCTGTACCCATTCAGTGATAAGTACCAGGCCTTCCTTATAAAAGGAAGGCAGTAATTACACCAGTCAGCTGTCCAGGATTTCCATCCTTTACATATATATAGCTTGGGTATACTGCATAGCTAGGGTAAGGACATTATCTGAATAAGCATTTTTACTGAGGGGATGGTGTGACGCTGATGCTTCAGAAACTTTTATTTGTGAAGTTAGTTTATACTTGTCTATGTTCAGAAAGTGAAAGTTCATGGCACGTTTCTTCTTACAACTTTCTTACAATTCTGATATAAGAATACTGTATTTAAGCCCTATTTCAAGCCTGCGCTTTACAGTACTCACTGCAATGAAGATAGATTCATCTCTCAAACACTCTTCCAGAATCCTGAAACCTGCTTTGGTATTGGCCTTTGCTTTATCTTGAGACATTTAAAAAATGTCCTAAGACATCCTAAACTTTTATAGATATTGCAGCTTTTGATTGTTGTCATTAATGGCAACACTCGGATTTTGACTATTCCTCTCTTTCCATGAAAATAACATGTTCAAAATGTTGCCATTTCAATTGGTCGACTTACTTTCTGTATGTCAAAATTTGCAGGCTCAGAAATACAACAGAGTGGAACTGCATCTCTTGAGGTTTTATAATGGCCCTAAGACTTCATATATTTTCTCCTTATGCTAAAGAGCAATAGGAGAAATCACTAAATCCCAAAATAGTCACTTTCTGTAGAGCTGAGGCTGTTACCACACATTTGACAAATGCAAGTTCAAGGATCACTTGGGACTAGCCCTGGGACTAGCACAAAGCTCCTGCTTTGCAACATGTGCTCTAACCACCAGGCAATGGGGGGTGTGTGAGAGCTCTCCGCTCTTCTTTCACACTTAATTAGCAATTCTATCCCAAACATAAAAAGGCTTTCTCTAATTTTGTTTAAATAGCACATACCTGTGGAAAGACTGAGTGACAGCAAACAGATATTTTCTGACCAGAAAAATACCTTGTTTGTCAAAGCAGTTGTCTGACACTTATATTAGGGCAAGGAAAGTTAATGCCACTTTTCAAATTAGTTGGCTGTGCTATCAGGATTAATAATTTGATATATCAGCTCACTCTCTAATTGATCCCCTCATGCTCTCCTTGCAAAATTCCATTTGGGATCCCTTAAAGTAGGATTTGAAATGATCCTCAAAATTTTCAAGAATTGATGAATTTCATGATAATAATCTAAACTTGTAACACTTAATGGTCTCTGGGAAGCTTCAGTTCTTCAAGTTTCATATGTAAGTTCTCTTGATGCATGAGCTAAGAATTAGATTATATTAGAATTATATTGTAATAGAATTAATATCCTATTTCTTAAGGTAAGTTTTGGACTTGTTTGGACTTGAAGAAAAAAATTAACATAAATTATCACTGAGGGTAACTATGAAAACAAAAACCCTAGAAGGTAGCATGAATTTTACACCTACATTTATCTTTTTTTTTTTTTTTTCTTATTAAAGTCTGTTATGATTTTTGACCACAAGTAATTTCAGGGGGCAGGGGGATGGGAGAGGGATTTTACAGACTTTTAACAAAGGCCTTTGAGTACATTTTGTTAATAACAGAGACCACAGAGCATTGCACAATATTTATGAAATATAGACAAGGAAGTTTGAAGGTTTGAGGCAGATGTCATCCAGTCCTCTGTGCTATTTTTCTTATACAATGAGAACTTTCTTCACTCTTTGACTTCTTCCATCATAATTCCTTGTGTATTTATTCCTATCTGTGTCTAATCCAATAGTGGATGGGATGCCAAGGGTAAGAAGGAGCAGCTATATATTTGCACTTGTCTATATCTCACCAGACTCAGAGATGTCTGAGAATTTATTATCAACTGTCCCAACACAGGTCCTAACATTGTGCCTGAGACACTAGAGAGTTTCTGCTTAAGGTTACATGAAAGTACTTCTTCAATATAATTCTGTGTCTATTTTTATCATGGAAATTCCAAAAGCATTACTGTCATTGCACTACATTGGCTCTGCCCACACAATGCTGGTTTGAGTTTCCTGTGAGAAGGCCAAATTCATAAATCTCAAATCCAGCAAATTGGTTTTTCCCTCCTGTGATCATCTTTCTTGCCCTTTGTATGTCTACTATTGCCTTTTCCTGAACACTTGTTTGACATTGTGATAAACACAGAACAGCATTTAAGTTATGAAGGAATTAAACAATGAATACTTTCTCATTGTCTTGGTTTCAGAAACTTCACAATAAGTCTGAGAAGGTTGCACTGGGCAGATGAAATAGAGTTTGATATATATTATATATATAAATACTTTATAATATGTATTTTATGGTACTGTGTAAAGCAATAGCAAATTACATATTATAATACTTTGGGGTTGGGACATGCACATATGATATCTAACCACAATCTACAGAGCTGCTCTAGAAACCAGAGCTCTGTACAGTTAGACAGTTCATAGTTTTATAATACACGACTTAGATTCTTGGGATCAAAAGGTAGAGAAAAGTACAAGGACAAAATAGGACGACTGCTAACTTTAAATAAACAAGTAAAACAAGGACAAACAGCACTTATTTTTCACTGCATTAAGCAGTTCAGTGTTTGTTCAGATGCTTTGAATTGATATTCCTTATTGACTCCTGTCAAACAGTTATCAAAGCACTTTCCTGCTGTGACTATTTTCTTTTCCTTTTCCCCAAGGTAAAATAGGGATGTGTGGTATCTGTACTCTGTTGATCTACACCAAGATCAGTTGGCAAGATCAGCTGCCAGGCACTAAAAGCAGCAACATTGAGGCAACTGAGAGAAAGGTGTTATCCCTTTTAGCTTTGAAAATATGTATTCAGACCTAACGGTTTTTGGCACCAGAAATTCTTGTATGAGCCTCCCAGAAAGCTCCCAAAGGCCAGGATGGTCAAACTCATGAAGAAGTGGAAACAAGTCACAAAAGAGAAGAGTAGTATTGCCATTGAATGTGTCTTAGACCATGCTGTTCACCTTCAACAGGTTTTTGAAATGGAAGGAGGAAAAAAAAAATTAAACTAAATTTGTTATTTTACTTAGTAAAATTTACATCTATATATAATAACTTTTTTTCCCCCCAAGTTTTTAATATTGTTTTACTAAACATCCTTCCGATCTCTTTTCCTTCCCCTTGCATCAGGGGTCCTGCAAACTGCTTTACATAGTCCATAGGAAGGACACAAGGAAAAAAAAAGTAGCTGCAGCCATGGGGTCTCCTTTCATCACTTTTGAGGATTTCCCCACTGCCAAGATCCTGACTGTCTCATTTCATTAATGAAAAGTTAAAGCATCACACCTGGGAGAAAATTCTGACAGTGAAATCAATTGGAAGAAGAAAATTATAGCCCCATACAAAACAAAAACAAAAAAAAACAAACAAAACAAACAAAACAAACAAAACAAACAAACAAAACAAACAAAACAAAAACCAAACAAAACAAACCAAAAAAAAAAAGAAAGTAAAAACCAAACCAACCAGGCTTCTTCCACCACGCTCAGAGTATTTGATGGAAAAAAGGGCAAAGGCTGTCTCAGCAAGGCTAAGGGGTCCAAGTGTACTGAGCTGGGCTGGCAGTTGTTGAACAGGGAAGTTTATAACATGGAAGTTTATAACATGGCACTGCAGCAAAAGCTCCAAGCAAAGGAGCAACATGAAAGAGAGAAGGAGAGGGATGAGACAGGAAATATGCTCCTGCAGTTTCACAAAAGCAATAGTCCAGCATTCAGCAGAGAACCCTCTGCAAAGTGCTACTGTGAGCAGTCACAGGCTTGGGGAGACACCCTCCACATCACGCACGCCCCTGTGTGCACACCTGACCGCACAGCCTGTTTGTGAGGCAGCTGGGATACCCCACAAACTGGCCTGAAAGAAGCACTGGGCTGCTCCGTGCGTGGGCTGGGAGGTGACGTGGGCTCCACAGACACTGCAGCCAGCAGCCACCCCAGAGCCAGGGCTGCTCCCTGAAATCCCCTTTGCTGAACAGACAGAACTGAGAAACGCAGTAACCCTTCTGAACTCGTCAGCACCGTTTATATAACCATGAGCCATCAGCTCCTTCGCTTCAAATACTGCCTCAATTTACGTGGCATAGCAACAATCTGGCTTTGATGGAGAAAAATGTGAAGGAATGTGTTCCCTGGGGAGTAATGCAATACACAGACAATGTAAGAAGGAGGCTGTGCTGCTAAATGATACATTTCTATCCAGAACATTTTCATTAGTCTTGAACAAAATTAAAGTTTCCACTCTCATTTGCTGAAGGTTAATCCAAATTTCCATGAGATATGTCCAGATATAGATGTAATCTCTTTAATGAAATGCTCTGCCCATTCATTTCTTCAGCTTTTCTTTTTTTTCCTCCTGCATTGAAGGCACTACAGACATATGGAAAAGAATGTAAAAGAAAAAAGAAGTGTAATCAGAAAAACTTCAGACTAAGAGATAAAATTCCTTTCAGTCACGAAGTCAATGCAGGACTGGCTAATGGTTAGACATTAAAAGGGAGATGAAAAATATAATTAAAAATTACATGACCATATTACAACACTATTTAAATTCCTATTTTTCAACCTTTCTTCAATCTTCTAATGAAGATTTACTTTTTTTTTTTTCTTAAAATATGATCCTTTAAGTCTTAAACTGTAAATAAATTATTTGCTACAATCCCATTTCCTAGGAATGGAATTGCAGCCGACATTATGCAGCTTGTATTGTTATTGTCTGTAATCCAGGAAATCCACTGCTGAGTACTTTTAAAATTTCTAATGGTATATCACTCTTTTTTTTCTGAATTTGTTATTTTTTTCCATCATTCCTCTTTTGCACCTCATTGATCTCATGCCCATTCCCTCTAACAGTATGTCTAGGGCAACATCTCAACTGTATTAGCACTGGTAAAAACAGATGTTTAAAAGCCACCTATCACCTCCATAAATTTGTCCCCCTCCTTAAATGCCTATTAAGATTCCTGAGGCTTCAATACAGCTGACTATTCTTTCTCAGACTTCCTGATTCAGAGACTGAAATATTCTTCCATAACTTCTTAAACCCTCTTTATTTTCATCAGACATCCTATGTCTCATGACATACATTCCATTTCATTGACTTCATCTGATGGCATTTCCAATTTCTGGAATATTATTCTTTGCCTCATGACATTTTCAATGTTTTCATTAGCTGCTCTGGATTTGGTGTTCTTCTTCTGTGATGTAATACTTAACATGCCAGCAGCATTTATCTCTCCCCAATCAAACAGAGCTCAGAAATAAACCAGTAGGGTCACTCCAGAATTTAGCACCTCTGCTGGTAAGTGTAGGTCAACATAAGAGAAAGAGAGAAAACATTTCAAGGGAAGTCTGACTAACTCTAAAAAAGAATAGATTCTCAGCCTTTGACAAATCACCAGTTTGCATGCTATTTGCGCAAAATCCCACAAGTAATCTGAAAGAACACAATTAGTGACTTTTGAATTTATTGCACCAAATCCAGAAAACATGTAGAGAATGAAACTCATCAGGGGGTTCCTACAGCAATATTGGATTGGTGCTTCTGCTTAGGTTTTGCAACCCACAAGGCTCATGTTATATCTGTTGTTATTAAAGGCATAACTGAGACACCAGCTGACTGAAGCATAGGGGTGATCAACCAGACCATTGAGTGTCTATGGCTGACGTTTCCCTCCCTGAAATCAAGGGTATCTTTGCCATTAACTACAGAAGACAGAGAATCAGATCCTGATGACAGAGAAAGTGATGACTTACTTGGAAATTAAATTCCAGGTACAGAAGAAAATAACACTGGTGTCTACAGTTTTTTCTTGTCATCTACAAACTGGGTGTGGAGAGTAAGCAGGGAAGATCATGTGGGCTCTATCCCTTACCAAACTCTCATGTCCTGTTCTACAGTAAACAGAAGGGCTTCTTTAGACCTCTAAAAGGACACTTTTCTATTTCCTGGGTGGGTGTTTCCACATATTTTCCATTTTCTCCCCACTCCTGTATCACTTGCTTCCAAAGGAAGGAATATATGACAGCTAATGAACTAGTGATATTCTTCTGCATCACAAATATCTCAAAATCCTTACTGGTCTCTATTTCTTCTCCACGTATTTTACATCTCATTCTGTAGCTTCTGCATCTACGAGCTAAATCTATGAGCTTTGTGTCATTATGAATCAGAACACAACCTGGCTCCAACACTTTAAACACAAAGCTTGATTATCACACTGTAGAGGAATAGTCTTAAATTCTCTGCCATCATGCATGTTTTTTTTTCTTCAGTGTTCCTCTTTAAAAATGGCTGATCAAAAGATTTCATCCAGAATTTTCACATTATATGTGCATAATGTCTAGGTGGATTAGTTCTTTTAAATAAAAGATAGAGAATTCTGAGAGAAGGATCCTTTATTCCTTTTACTCACTGGGAACACAAAATGACCCCAGCATTCTTGCATTGCAGACAAAAATGTGGACAAAATGTGCTTATTGTGAAACTTTCCATCAATTTTAAATAAATGTCAGGTTGTATTATTATCAGCAATTTATGTTCCTATTACTTCACAACTTCCCAGTGTTAACTTGACAGACTACATTAAAAGAGCCAACTTACTTGTCAACATTAACAGTTTGCCTTATCTGTTCTTTTTCCCATTTGGATTACTTCTCTTTTTTTGGAAACTGATCAACTTCTGACTCAGAAGTTTCCCCAGATTTTCAGATAATTGACCTTAGGGTTTAATCAGGACTGAAAGCAGAGCAGGTGGGAAGAATCTGCAATTTTATTTGCAAGGATGTGTTTCCAGAAACCTCGCTTGAACTTGGTGGAAACATAGCTTTAATTTTCCTTCCATAAATGACAGATTAAGTAAGGTTACCATAAAATACTCTGCTTCAAACACCTGACTGCATATTCTAGTAGCCAGTTAGAGGCGTGTTAAAGTTATGACAGTAATGCAAGTTTGTGTGACAGTTTTTGCCTTTGAATCTACATCATAAACCCAAGGAGTTGGAACCAAAAGGAGGTCATCCTCAAACAGTCCCTTGCACCATGTAATGGTGTGAGGGCCTGGAGATGGTCTCCCTGCTTTTCCAGCAGAAGTCTCATAATCAAAAGAATAGCAAGAATGGCTGATATGAAAACAACAGTAGTTCACATATAAGTGCACCATTCAAAATTCAGCATAGGCAGCGTTTTTCCATAGCCTTTGGTCTAAGAGAAGGAAAGAAAACAATGTAAGATTTTGTATCACTCTAAAAGGAAGCTATTATAGTCCTAGCTAGGTGTTTTGTCTTTACCGTTTCCACCAGAAACACCTATTAGAGAATAATTTTCATTAACTTCAATATGTTAAGGAAGATTTCCAAGTTTAAAATAATGGATGATTAGAACTAACTGGAAAGGTGACTACAGCTGAGTGAGAATAAAAAAATGCATTGTACTTAGAAATTACAGAGGGCCTATCAAAAGAGTTGAGGGTAAACTTTGGGTAGTCAAAAGGCTTTAGATGTTTGCATCAAGACTGGGCTTTTGAAGTAGTCCAGCGGCTCTTTGTGCATCTACTTAAATCACAAAAATACACAAGATTTAGAAAAATAAAATAAAAAATAAAGTTCAGTCACTGTGATATCTGCATAAATGATTATTTAAAATAGTCTTAAGTATTTTCTTGTACTGGTATATTTTTATGGGTTATGTCTCCCCTACAAAATATTTCTCCCAGGACTATTTAGAGAATATCAGATAAAAACGTCATAAAAATAACTGAAATATGTTCCAAATAGTGGTAGAGATGCCAAAGCAGAACAGTTTTCCAACACACTTATGATTACTTGAATATCACTGGCTAGTCACTAGTGGTATGAGACATTCCCGTATGGGTCAGTGGGATTTTTATCGAATTAAGCATCATAAAGAACCCAAAAGGATTTTTGAACAACAAAAATTAACTGAAAACATCAGTAGACACAAATTAGAGAAAACAAAATTTAAAAAAAATCCCCACCTTCAGAATGTTGCACATATCTTTTATTCCTAGCTAGAATAAAAAGCCTGTACAGACCAAAATATTTGGCTTTATAGGTGTTTTCCATTTGCTCAAAGAACTGCCAGAGGAATAGGTAATGACGACCCAATTTATCACTTCATTAGACGAACTGGGATCAAAGAATCCTTTTGTGGTTTTCTGAGACGTGAAAAAGAGGTAACTATGAAAACTAACTCCTAACTTTCCATTATTTTTACAGTTGCTTTTTCTTGTTTTCATTTCCCAAATATGGGCAACTATGTAAGTGATGAAAATAAAATAACTCTGGTACTTTTACAATCAGAAAAAAAAAAAATCTGTATTTTCCTGTTTTTAAAGTACTTGAAAAGGTAGAGGAAAATACTGAGCATGAGAATTTTGTATTTTTGTTGCTGCTGTTGTTGCTGTCATTATTATGGTTTGCCAGACATTGAGGTAGGTCTGTGTCATTTTCATGAAATGAGACCTCAGGACTAGCAGGACTTTCAAACTCAGATTCTTTTTCAACACAAATATGAACTTTCCTTTAAAAAAATCAGAAGAGAGAACACAGAAATAGAAAAACATAAATCCTTTCTTTTTATCCATCCACTCTTTCCTTGCAAGCCTTTTGCTCCAGACCTCAGTATCAGCAACTAAGGAACTACCAGTGTTACAATAAATTTTATAGTGTTTTTGAGTCCTTAGTGAAGTCTAAGAAAAGCCTAAGGATGTCCTGATCCTTCTTTGTGTGCCTGCTTCCATAGATGTTGTAAATTAATTTTGCTGACATTTTTTTTTCTGTCCTTATACGCAGTTTTTTCTAATTTCTGTATGATCTTTCTGTTTTTTCCTAGTCTTTTAATTCAATTCATAAAACACACAAGAAAGAAACATTGAAATAGCTGCACAGCAGCCTACAGTCCCTTTTTAGGGGACACTTTACACACTAATAATCTAGTCTCCTGTGCAAGGGAACTCTGTACTAAGATGGTTATCCAAGTATAGCCTATCTGATAGGAGAAAGTAGATGAAAGGACAGAGATGTTGAAAAATTAAATTAATACTTCTCAGTCCATGAATGTCTAATATTATGCTCAAAGAAAATAATTCTAGAGAGGTCTACATTTCTTGTAAGGAATGCTGAAAGCTGGAACATCATAGTTGCTGCAGAAGAAATGAAATTTACCTTGTTCATTTTTTTTTTTTTTTAACCTGCACTGGGCAGAAGAGTACTGAGCACCAAAGAGGAGATGGGATAGGCTGTGCAGGAGTGCCTCTGCACCTCAGCAGGAAAAATGAGCACAACTGCTCAGGGAACATTGTCTGAAAGGCTTCTCTCCCTTTCACTTGTTGCTTAATAGCTTCCTCCCCTAAGGAATGACAATGAGTGGAAGAAATTTATGAATTTACATGTTTATCTTGGACTAAGGTAAAATAAGATTACTTCCTTTGGAAATATAACTGTAAGTTATGTAAGACTGTTCTCTATATATACACATATATGCTGAGATATCTAATGCATATTCTGTTTGGGTGAAAGACTTGCCAAGATTCTGTCTGAAGGACATGAAAGTCCTGAACTGCTCTTTTTGAAATTTACAGTTAAAATTTACCTTTTTTAATGAAACCAAATTATTTCAGTGCACCTTGAACAATGGAAGCATTACTGTTACCTCTTTTTTTCACTGGAAAAATACCAAAGAGCTGTACATAAACACTTTGCTATTTTATCTTGTCTATGCTTGAACCTACTCAAAAGTCAGGTACTTTCTCTCTGCATTATCCTTTGGAGATTAATAATTTATACCCACAGACTCAAAGTATAATTTATCCTGAAGTTTCTCACTGCCTTTTTTTAACCTTTCATCAGCCTTCTCACCAGTAATATATGCACCATCTCTAACTATTTGTAAACCAAGAGTATTTTTAATAAGTACAGATAAAAAGCTCATAGGAGACAAGTGCTGCTCTCCACTTGGATATGTTCACTCCCTGTGCACATTATGGCTTGGTTTATTTAGGCTGTAGATATGGGATTGAAGCAGCTTTCTCTTTTTTTGGCATGGATTTACTTTATATCAGCAACTAGACATTAATTGCATTAGACAGCTTGAGACCAAGTCTGGATGGTGGGATTGGGTGTAATTGGGTGTATAAAGCCATAGTTCAAGATCTTTCTCTGTCTGATTGGGCTAGCCTGTTTTACCACATACCTGCCAAATACTATAATGACCTCCACCCCACAACCACAAGCAAGTTTAGAATAAATCTCTCTCTCACCCTGTTTCTCCGTTTCATATTACTTTTATTAGAAATGCCATCCAATTAAAAAGCATGGCAATATATTCCTTTCTTTCAAATACAAATACACTTCCAAAAAGATTTTACCAATGAAATGATAGTAGTATTACTATTGTTGTTAATAATAATAATAACACTAATAACAATAACAATAACAAGTTTAAAAAACGCCAAATAAAAAAAATCAACCACTGTCAAGATAGGTTAGGAGCTTTTCAATTGCCATTAATGGTAAGAAAGTGAAGGCTTCTTTTTAACTGAGGCTTTTACTGAAGGAAGCAATTCTTTTTATTTTCAACCAAGATGGGAGTGTCTGGAATGCTACTTTTTATTTTTAAAATAAGTCATCATTTTCACCATCAGCACTCAGATAGGAGCCACATTAATTGCAATACTAGTGGTTGAAAGGTCTGAACATTTTTGTGGCTTGTTGGATAAATATCAGTAATTCAATTTTGGTGTTCTCAAATTTGTGGAATGTGGTATTTGTAAGAGTGTAAGAATGGAAAATCATTCCACTCCAAGAAACAAATGCTTTCAATCTTATACCAATGCATGGAAGAAGGGCTTTTTGGTGTGCTTTGCTTTTTCACATAGCAGGACAAGAACAATTAAAGTCTGTGCAACACATAACAATAGATAAAAGTGTACTCACTGATGAAAAGACTTTGTTCCTTTTAGATATGCTAATCATATTCAGCTCATCAATACCTTGTGTTGCTGTCCAAGAGTAGCATTTAGTCCTGATACTGTAAAATGTTTTCTGAGAGTGACTCAGGTGAAACAAGCTTACAAAGTTCCTAATTTGATTTTAATTTTTGTAAGGCAAGGGACAAGGTGGTTTCCAGCCTGACAGTCTTGAATATCTGTCTCTGTTCAGTGTTTCCAGTTCATACTGCAAATATCCAGTTCCAGGAACTAATTTAGTACTATAGTAATTATTTTCTTTGTGAACTCTCCATAGACAAACAAAAGATCTTCTCAAAAATAAAACAAAATACAATTTAAAAAAAAAAA
>VWYO01017645.1:71288-82786 GCA_013400275.1 Rhadina sibilatrix | reverse complement strand
AAAAAAAAAAAAAAAAAAAAGGCAACATTCAGCCAGAACTCAGTACGCAGTTTATGCTGTGGACTCTTTTTTATTTTCTGTTACTAAGTCCATGTCACATGGAATCACCTCTGCTGCTCTACCTATTGCCAAATGGGACACATTCACAAGGAAGCCACATTTGAAATAAACAACATCTGGGAGCACGGCATACAGTAACTGTTCTGGTCACAGGCAGAGTTTCTTCCTTTTGGATGACAGCTGTCATGTAAGTGCCAAGAATGCCTGTAGCTGGAAAACTGTTATATTGCCAAAAAAATAAGGTGACTAACATTCTCTTTGGTACTGCTTGAAGGATCCAGGACCCTTGAGACCCTACAAACAATGAAAACTACTATTTCTGGTATACTGTGCATAGCATTTGTATCTTTAATTACATGTCACTGTTAGAAGTGTTACTTATGAGGTTTTAGTTTGGCCTAAACTGAATAAAACTGATGGTCCAAAGGAAAATGAAAAAAGACTGGGTGTAAAAAATGAAAAAAGACAGCTTTAATACCTGGATCTGCTAGAGGAACCTAGAGTACTGCCTGCAATTCTGGTGCCCACAAGGCAAGAGGGACATGGAACTCTTGGAGCAAGTCCAGAGGAGGGCCACCACAAAGGTGGGAGCTGGAGCACCTCCCCCTGTGATGACAGGCTGAGGAAGTCAGGGCTGTTCAGCCTGGAGAAGAGAAGGTTGAGTGGAGACCTCATGGCAACCTCCCAGCGTCTGAAGGGGGCCTACAGGGAAGCCTGAGAAGGACTCTCATCATGAACTGTAGTGATGGGACAAGGAGTAATGGTACAAACTGAAAGAGGGGAAATTTAGGCTACATATCTGGAAAAAATTCTTTACTGTGAGGGTGGTGAGATATGCAATAGGTGGCTCACTGAAGCTGTGGTTGTCCCAGCCTGGCAGTGTTCCGTGCCAGGTTGGATAAGGCCCTGAGCAACCTGGTCCAATGAGAGGTGTCTCTGCCCACGGCAGGGGGAGTTGAGACTAGATGGTTTTTAAGGTCCATTGCAACCCCTAAACATTCTATGTTTCTATGGTTATTGAGTTTGGTTCCTTGATGTCACCATTTCTCCTCCATGCAGACACTTCTGTGTCTCTTGCTACATCTAAAGAGCAGTCAGGATTTTCAGCCACTCCTAAACCTTCAGAGCATTCATCCTCATACTGTTCACATGACGTATTTTCATGTATGGTTTTTGCAACTTATTTCTGGTACCAAGAAACAAAAGTGCTGAAGCAAGGGAAGAACCAGAAGAAAGTTAAGAGAGAAGCCGGACTTGTACAAGCACACAAATAAGCAAATAAAAAAAGAAATGGGGAAAGGACAGAAGAGGGGAAAGGAAACAAAGAGTAGAAGTTAACAGGGAGACCATACTTTCAACCAAAAGAGGCAGGAAAGATAATAATAACAATTAAATGTTCAGGGTTTTCACCGCTGTTCTCTTGCACAACGTTCAGATCTCTTTAGAGCCTAGGGATGGCAGGAGAGACCCAGGTGGGTTACACCTACCCTCCTACCACCAGGCCTCACTGACAGGGCACTGGGTACCCTCTCCTGATCCATGGCAGGGCACTAGACCTGTCCCAGGAGTCACATGTTCTCCTGTCTGGCCACAAGCAAGCAGTGAGCACCCTCTCTCCCCGCTCTGTCCCCATAGGGAAATCAAGGGTTCAATACCGCTAGGAGAAGATTAGAGAGATTTTAAATTGCATCTAACAGCATTTCTTTCATCCTTAGATACAACTGTGCCATGTAAATATCACCCTATGAAGACTTAAAAAGATAAAAATCTTGACTGCCATTTTTTTTTTCCAAAAATATATAAATTCCATGTAGAGGAAGGGTCCCCTACACAGCAACCCAAGTCAATGGCTTTTTGTTTCAGTACAAGAACTGACAATAAAATAAGTATCCACATATTATACAGTCCAGCTAGAGGCTACTGGCAAATAGGAAGTTAAACAAACTCAGAAAGCAATACAATCAGTTATTAAAAAACCCAAACATTCAGTGGTGTGTTAATTTCTATATTGAAATAATTCCAAATAAAATGAAATAAAAGCCTGGTTTTGTGTGGTGGAGCTGAAAAGTTTTTGGAAGGAATTTTCTGTTGGGAACACAGAGAAGCAACCTAGCTAGATGCATGGTTGATGTAATTATGATCTTATGCAGAATTTCTATGCAAAACTTCCTTCCAGATTCTTACAGGAAGAATATTAACCTGGCAGAAGATAAATCTGGCAGCTGGTCAATCACCAACAGGGAGATGTGTGAGCAGAGAAAATTATGGGTGGAGAAAGACAAGATGGGAGAATCAGGGTAGGGAGGGATTGTGTAGTTTATCATTATTAAACAAACTGCATTCCAGAATGAGGGGATGACAGTGTGGATGGATGCTATATGGGACTGATTTACTAGGGCAAATATCAGAGGAGGGAAAAAAGAAGACATCTTTATAAATTCATCCCGAAACCATTTCTGGAATTACAATATGTTTTAGTTTAATTGCTGTCTTCCTTCTCAGTTCTGTAATTTGTTCTCCTTTCTTAACTTTAAAATAGACAATGACAATCAGTGTTCTCAAAGTTTGACCGAGATTTTAAGATTTAACCTAGGAGTGGGTCTGGTATGTACCTAAACACATTTACTGAATTAATCTTGATGAAAAGATTATATGATAGGGGCATATGGAGGGAGAAAGGGAGGAATATTCATTCATACATGGAAATTGTGACAGGGAATCATCTCTTTCCAAAGACACTCTTCAAAGTTAGCACACACATTCAAATTACAGTCATTAACATATATATTCATAAACAAACCAAGTATCCCTGAGATGTCCAGCCACCTCAGCCCTACAGAAAAACTAACAAAATGTGCAGAATTTTATGCACAGGTTGCACAAAATGACACCTCAAGTGAAGTTCCTCTTCACTTGAAAATCTTCTCTGCTTGTAAGAGGCAGCTGCCCTGGGCACAAGGGCTGTGCATAGCCTTGCAGCACTGTGAAACTAACACAGGAGGAAGCCTGTGCCTCCCTCTGTGGCTGGTTTCACAGAGACAGTCTGGTAGAAAATAATGTGCTAGAGGTAATCACCACAATTATTACTGTAGTAGAAACAGCAACCGTGATGTGGTTTATTTCCATTCCATTGAAATGTGAAGAATCAGAATTACATAGCTCTGAGGAGTAAACAGTATCTGTGGCTATCATAGCCTTTACACAGGGGCTTCCTTTGTTCCTTTTATTTTAACAGAAAAGCTCCGAAAGCAAAGCTCCTCTGGCACTCCAGTTATGCGTGTGAGTACGTGTGCTAATGTGCATGGAACAAAAGGGTGGAGAGGAGCTCTGGGCTGTAGTTACTACTTGGAGTATGTCTGCTTTGTACTTAGTAACCTTCTGCTGCTTCCAAGAACAGCTCGATAAATCACGCCTCTTCCACTGAAACTGCATGCACACACCACTGTACTTTTTCAGCAGGGATCCAGATGTAAGCAATTAGGCCACGCTGGGCTATTCTGCTGCCTCCCATATATGAGGCATGTCTAAATAAGAATAATCCAGCTCCTTCTTAAAAACATGCACAGTTCTTCCCAGACAGGCAGTGGTTAGCCCACGCTGGCAGATCCAGTGAGCACTTTCCAAAGTCATGGTCTAAATAGATGTCTAGACAACGCTCTGACTGCATATTGGGACAAGGTCCTATCATTCACCAGACCTCACTTCCCTCTTGCTTTCTTGATACGAAGAGCTCCAGCTCTGAGAAGAAGGGAGGTTGGATCAGATGACCCACCATGGTCCCTTCTAACCTGACTCATTCTGTGATTCTGTGAAGCATAATGTACCCTAGGGGTCAGGGACAGCTATTTGGTCTGGGCCCTCCAAGAACTGTGTTCAAGATTGCACTCAGCCCTTCTCGGACATGAGGTTTTCCAGGCACCTCGGAGGATGCTGTCATTTCCACTTGCTGTCTGTTCTATGATGAAATTCCAGCAAAAAAAGAACAGCTAGGGAAAACTGGTATGCTGGAGGGAAAGGTTTAGGCCATCATTAATGTCTAAACAAATGGCAACAAGCCACTTGGGTTGCGTTTCATTTCCTCAAGAGATTTCAGACTGCTCTGAATACAATAAACAACCACCACTGGGGAAGGCAGACATATTTTTCTTTTCTCTTGAGGTATTGTAGATGTTATTCTATGTTCCGTGGTGAAAAAAAAAATATGTTTCTTGAAGCAACTGGAAGATTCCCATCAGTGAGATGCAGAGAGAAAAGCTCTAAGCAAGTTATTTGATTGCTCTTTGAAAAGCCGCCAGAGGTGGATGGCATTACAGAGAGACACTACAGGAAGGCTTTATGACATTAAAAATAACATTACAGCCCTCTTTCAACAGTAACACTGGATTAGCTGGCAGTTGGTTACTATGATAGCTCAAATGTTGTTCTAGTCTTGAAATACTTGACAAGTCCATTGGACTAGGCTGCACTGACCCCAAGAGATGACTATGGTAAAAACATTCAAGTCATCCTACATTTCTGTCCCTAGATTAATTTTTGCAGTGTGTAGACACATATTGAACTGTGAAAGGTATAAAGTTGTCTATGTTAAACGAGGGCTTTTACAAGGAAGTTTGACACTCTCTAACTTTCTCCAAGCTGTGAAAAAATTCTTGAGAAACCACTGGGAAGAAAGGAGCACCACTCACTGGGTGATGCAGCTCATGACTGCTCAGTATTTGTGGGGTAGGGGAAAACAGCAACCATTTAAATGGATGTCTTCAGTATTCTGGAAAAGCAAAAATATTTAAGCACCAAACATTTCATACGTACAAAAAGTATATTAAAAAAAAAAAAAAAGTTGGTCCTTTACTTCCCATCATGTTTACATCACTTCTGACACACACTAACATCCTAAATATTTCTGGAGTTCAGACATCTTATATATAATTTTATATATATATATATACACATAATCATATTTTTTGGTTAGATTGTCAAAGGTGGGAAAGCATTTCATTGTCTGGTCTTTAAAGGCTAGGGTCCCGTGAACAGCTACAGAAGAGATGTTTAGCTCTGCCTGTGGGCTAATGTGCCACCTGCCAGAAAGCCCTTTCCATTTGGTGCAGATTCCTGGTTAACACGGGCATGCAGAAATGTTAAGTGCTGCAGGGAGAACTCTCTGCATTTCAGTTCCCCCACAGGAATGTCTGGGGCTGTTCCTCAGGAAACATCCTCCTCTAACCCTGCAGGCAGCCAAGGAAGCAGGGAACATGCTCCTGATGGCCAGCACACCCTTAACAAATGTTCCTCTGTAGGTCTGGCTGTATTTGTTTACCACTAGGCTGTGTGAAAAACAAAAGGCTTCTTGGTAATGGTGGATTTCATTTACAGCAGCCTTTCGTTCTCTAGACTCCTCTCAGTCCATCTCAGCACACCACCCCACAAGGCTATTCAGCAACACCAGCAATATTTGTTCTTATTCTCTATCTAGTCTTATCTTCTTTTTGTCTTACACCTTTTACAGATAAAGAAAAGACTGTTATCCAGGGAGGCATAAGGAAATAGCATCTTCCCAATTTCCCTTTCTTGAATTTCCCTTTCTTGAGACTCTTATCCAGGGAGGTATAAGCAAATAGCTTGTACTTAACTTCCCTTTCTTGAGAAAGTGCAAGTTACTGATGCTGAGCTTAGAGGGCAAGAAATGCAGGCAGTCTCTCACTTTAATTACCATAAGCAAATAGTGTTTGCACGTCTGTAAGCAGCAGTAAGAGATTACTTTTCAAGCCTCCCTATACTAAGACTATGGCCAAAAGCACTATGAGCATGTATTTTCTCTATTTCAGTGGACTTTGAATCAGAGAGATGGACCACATATCCATGGATATGTGCAGCACCTACAACATAACACAGCAATGCTATCCCCATATGTTCTAATCCTTGGACTCTCCCAATGTTTGTCGGGTGACCAGTAAAGACATCTTGCCTTCCTGTGCCACACAGCACACCTTTCCAAATGTTCTCTTTCTCAGCAGCTGTTTCTGAGCCTGGTTCTTTTGGCATTGGGCTTCTAAACTCGCTTAACTTCCCAGCCTCCCAGAGGTTTACCTCACAGTGGTCTCTGAGACGGGTTCACCAGTTTCTCATCACAAGCACTCACTTCCACACAGCCAGTCCTTCTCCCTAACTGACAGTCATTTGGAGATATAGGACTATTTGAACACAAACTTTAGGAGCAAGTTCTGCCAAAAATTTTCACTAAGATAAACATGACTGCCCCTCAGATTCTGCTAGCAGCTGTTACAAGAGAACAGAGTTCTTCATGCAGCATGAGAAGACAAGCTTGTATTTCAACTCCTCTGGCAGATGATGGAAATAGGGCTTTGATATGTTGTGGAGGATTTGTTGCTTATTTGTTGCAATTTTTTTTCTTAATTTCAGGTGCAAACTAATGACTAAAGTGGTAGTTTACAAGCTCTCCAAAGCTGAATGCATGGAACATTTCTCAAAAAGAGTATATAAAAAAAGCATCATACTTATCTCATGAAGTTATAACGTAGGCAGTAATTATCAGGAACCTTCCTCTGTCATTCCATGCACACAATTCTTTCCAGTCTCTGCTACATGGTATATTAACAATCCCTTTCTATCCAAAGCAGTGGTAAGGCATGCTTCAAAACAGTCCATTTTTTAAGGCTTTGTGTGACCTTTTCATTCTGTTGGCCTTTCCAGAAAAGGATGATGAATACAGTTTAGCTTGTTTGAAAGTTGCAAGTGGTCAACAATGTTTCTGTGGCATGTGGTGACTACAAAGCCTATCATAAAATACATGGAAGAATGTTTATATGAGAAGTTACAGTGCTGGTAAAACTGGACAGCTGTACCTCTGAAGAAGTCATCTGCAAAGCCACAGCAGGGAAAAAAACCACACACTGAATTCAGTTAAAAGCTTTCTGAGACTGCCTTGAGACCCTAAGTGCAAGAGTAGGTGTATACTGATACTTTTAATTTTTGACCTGACTCCCGGACTGCCAGTCTGGACACCAAGCAGCTGAGCAGAATTCTGAGGATGTGGCAATGGGGGGGACCACCACAGCCTCCTGTCCAGAGACCCTCAGAACCAGCATGTGGTGACTTCTCCCCAGTGCTCATGGCAGAGCACTGAGCTAGAGGCCTCCAGTTGCCTGTACTCCCACATGTCCATTGAAATAGGTGCTACAACAGGCTGGGAAACACTGGGATTCCTTCCTAGTTGTGCAGCCCTGGGTTTTAAGCAAGTGTTCTCTTTTGCTCAGCTTCCATGTTCTCCCTTCCCCCTCTACATCTCCTTTCAAGATCTGTTTTTATTTAACCCTGAAATGCAAGGGGAGTAATCTAGGTTAAAAAAAAAAAAAAAAAAAAAAAAAAAAAAAAAAAAAAAAAAAAAAAAAAAAAACCTCCAAACTAAACCAAGGAAGAACACAACAAAGGACCCCCTCCCTATTCCATCTTCAGACACTTCTGCAGCTGCAAACCAGAGTGCATTTTTTTTCCATTCAAAGCCGCAAACTGGCCTGAATTTGTTAACATGATGGGTTAGTGCACATGAAATTTTCAGCATGCCTGTGAACTCCCCTGCAGCTCAAGAAATTCAGAACTGGTCTGTCTTTTTTCCCTTCGGAGCCCCCCAAATTTGCTGCCAGTGCTGCCAGCGCCGTTGTGAGCCCCAACATCGCCCCTTCGTGGCTGGAGCTGTCCTTCCTGCGGCTGGGCCAGGGGCCCCTGCAGCTGCTGCCTTGCACACTGAAACTGAAAAGCACTGGCATGTTTACAGAAAGGGGTGGGCTCCCCCTGTCATCCCACCCTCTCCCCTTAAATTCCAGTCTGAACAGGTCGGACTAAACAGGCTGTGTGTTCTCCAAAACAGACTTTGCCTACACCACACTGCATCCAAGCCTTAGTCCTGAGTGGCCAGGAAATACAGCTGCTCACACAACTCTTTTCTGACATTTTAGCAGCTTTCATTTTGATCTCTGAAAATCAGGGTTCTGCTTATGTCTGAGACCACTTTCTCTTGCAGGCAACATGGCTGCATGCAACAGCAGCCTTAGTGCATACCTATGCAGAGCAAGAGCAGTGACAGAGCAGGGCAAAAGTGCCTGCAGCACACCTCCCTACATATCTGGCAGGACCATGCTGTACATTAAACCAGTTACAGAGTTGCTTTATTCTGCTTTTTGCCGCAGGCAAGAATGCTCAGCACACAGCCACCTTCCAGCCTCAGTGTGATTGTCACCCAGTCCTTACCTGGAGACTGCCAGAAGTGTGGACAAGAGCCATTTTCCCCACACATCCCTTCCTAGGATCCCATTTTCCCCTCCTCTATCCCAGTGTGAATTGCCAAGGAACACCACCAGCCAGAGTGGTACAAACACAGAGCACTCAATGACTTGTCCAGGATTCCATTTCTCCATTGAAAACTTTCTTCCTCCCTCCCTCACCCCCCGCATCCCCCACTCTCCCAAGAAGCTCATGGCTCCTTTATCGGAATCAGTCAGTGCAAACTGCTGGATGACACAAACCAGACGGCCAGCATCCGCTGCAGACTGGGACAAAAGATGGAAGCAAAAGATAATAATGGAGCACAGCTGGCTGATAAGCATGTTTAAATTTTGCAGAGATTAGCTGTGAGAACAGGAAGGACTTCTTTCTCTCCCTTCTGTTTGTTTAGCTTTCTTTAATTGTTTATTTTTAGGATGAAAAACATGCCCGTGCAGACTTATCAAGCACGTTAAAGCAAGGCAGAGGGAGAAATTTGTCTCATTAGAAACATGAAAGCCCCATCACAGCGAAAAGTAAACAGGACTCTCCATTTTGCAGAGCCACGTAAGCCGGTGAAGCTGCTCCTCAGCAGCGCCGGCTGCGGCGGGGCGGGCGCGGAGCGGAGCGCTCAGCCCCGGGGTCCGCCTGGCTCCCCTGGCTCCGCCAGGGCGCGGGAGGGAGCAGGGCTGCACAGCCGCCTCCTCGCTCGCTGAGGGGATGGATATGGCTGAGCTGGCGGGTTTCAGAGCTCCTCTCACACGGCAAAACCTTTCCCTTATTTATCTGGGCTGTCGGAGTGTGAGCTCTAAGTACAGGCTATCCAGCAGCAAGCCTCTCTCTCCTAAAGACCGTGAGTGAGTGTGTCTGTGCCTGGCTTCCACAGACGTAAAAACAAGCTCCGGAAAATGAGGCTTTTTGTAAGGAGAACCAGCAAACAAAACACATTTAAAGGAAGAGTTGCAATTTAGGGGACTGATGCTGCTATCACAGGATGAAATGTAACTTCTCCTCATGTATTTCACACAGGGGAGACGCAGGTTGCCACCAGCTGCTAAACCATCATCATAAAATAGGGTATTTCACTGTCCTCCTTCCCCTGCCTGCCCTAAATCTGAAGCTGCCTCTGCTCAGTTTCCACACATGCAAACCTGCAGCCCATTCTGTGGATCCCCACCGGTGTGAAAACTGCAGGATCACATCAGTGGTATTATAACATCTTACTTCTCCCTCCTTTCTGAGTGACAGCACACACAGGAGGTCCTGCATAACACATTTGTACAAAGATTAGGCCAGAAACTCTACCCGAGCTTCCTGTTCACACCTGGTAATGCTATGAATGAAGAAAGAGGCCACAGGGTCAGCTGTACTCAGATTATTTCATGCCCCCCTGGAGAAGCAAAGCTGTGGTAGAGCTGGGTTTCCTACAGCTGAGCATCCCAGGGTGCTGCCAGGCAGCCAGAGGTGTGGCACTGTACGTCATCACCCTTTGCTGGAACAGCAAGAGCTTGGGCAATCATCACTCTGTGAAAAGTTTTTGGTCCAGGTCTGTAGGATTATTCCTTCACTGGTCCCAAGAGGCTGAGACAAAACCAGAACAGGAGGGTAGTTCTGTGATGCACCCCTCTTACCCTGTCTTTAAAATAGTACCAGCATGAAATGTAGAACAAAACAGAGCCATTGAGGTCAAGCATGTTCTCTCAACAGTCATCTTAACTGGGAAAAATTTTTCTCTGTTTTTCAGAGTATATTAAGAGACCATTGCACTAATACATGGACAAAGAGAGTACAGCTGATAGAAACAATGTGTTTCTTGTGTTCTGAGTGCTGTGGCTTGTTCACATGAGCCATCCTTTTGGACGGCTACATGGGCTTGTTTGCAGGACTGGCAGTGCAGAGGTACAGAAACCAGCTGTACTCACAAAGCTCGTTGGTTGTGTTGAAGCCTGACAGTCCCCATGACTCAGCTGAACACCAACCTGCTGCTTCCCCCATTGTTCCCCTTGTTGTTATCACCGCAAGAATGTTTGTTTCAAAAACATTCATGGGAAAAAGATCTTTCCTTTTCTGATTAAAAAACCTGCCAAAGCCTCCAGAAGTTGATTAATACCTCTGAAAAGCCTGTAGTTTGCTCCAGAAGTCCCCTCGACGCAGTAATATGAACTTCCATCAGTCCCAGAGGTGCTGCAGCCTCCAGAGGGCTGTGCTGCCCAGGCTCCACCAGCCCTGTGTCTGGGTGGGAATGCTGGGTGGCTGCAGGGATCCATGGGGTGCCCTAGGGGAAATGCACGGCGGGGCCAGCAGTGCTCTGGCTAATGCCAGCACTTCCCCAGCACTGCACAACTCCCTGGACACTGCCAGCACTGCAGAAATGCAGCATGCTCTTTCTCTGCCTTTGATTGCAGAAACAAATTGATGGTTTATTTCAATAGGTAAAGCAACTGAAGCCTCCTGGCTAATTATAATCAGCAGTAAAACACAGTGTTTGCCCTGAAAAGCTTCCTATCTATCTAATTATACATATTACTCCAAAATTATTACAAAGCGCTTTTTTGTTGTTTTTGGGTTTTTTTGGTTTTGTTTGCTGTCTGGGTTCATAAATGACAAGTATTTTAATAATCACCTGAAGTACATATCAAAGATTTAAAATGACAAAAGGAATTTCAGGTGCTTTGTAAATGCCTATTTTCTGCAAAATCATGCTTTTATGACAGCTCACGTAAGACAGAAATACAAATGAACTATGTACATCGTTTGAAGGCCTGCATATTCCCAGTGTGTGTTTTTACATTTCTACATTAAAAAGATAAAACAGGATGAGTGCTTTGTTGCAGTGGCTGATCCAAAACCCACAATATATTAATTTATTAGCATGGTCTGACCTTTTCCAGTAGTGGGGATGGGATGGAAGGGGCATATTTGTGATGCCAAAGGTGAAGGATAGGCAATGATGCAGGAAAACAAAGCTTAGCTTAAATTAAGAAAATTAAGAAAAGCACCAACATGGCTGCTGTGAGACATGATTTATTGCATTCATACAATGTGTGCTTCCACATAGGAGAAATAGCAGTAGGAGCAGTGACCCTGCACCCCAGCATGTGGGAAGCAAATAACTAGACTGGCCATATAATGAGGTACAATGACTAATAATTGCTTCCCCCCCC
>VWYO01017645.1:49518-68196 GCA_013400275.1 Rhadina sibilatrix | reverse complement strand
AAAAAAAAAAAAAGAGAGAGAGAAAAAATAAAGAAAAAACAAATACACACCCAAGTCTGGAAAATTAATGAAAAATGTAATCAAATTACTCCAGAAGTTAAGAAACACAAAACCACTTCAGCAGTTTTCAGAAAAATATGACACACAGCAAAACGTTTAGGTGGTTAATAACATTCTGTGAGTTATATTTATCCTAACCTTACAAGTATTTATTTTAGAAGCATTTATTTTTTAACAGACTTTGTTAAGCTACCTGATGAAAAGGGGTAAATATTGTAACCCTCAACAAGGAGGGAAAAAAATGGAGAAAAGTTTGCTTAGCATTTATTTTCTGCCTGTTGTTCGACACCAAAACATCTGTGAGCTGTGTCTCGAGCACTCTGTGTAACCCAGCACCACCACCTGCTGTTTGGGAAGGAAGACTCCATTCCCCTTTTCCTACACATTAAATCTCCAGTACCGAGCAGCCAAAGAGAAAGCATTCCTTTAAACATTTGAAGATGAGAAGGAGAATAAAGAAACTAGACAACAAAAGAAAGCAAACTCCCACCACCCAAAGCAGTGTGTGGGTGAGGGAGGCAGCTCTGTCCATTTAAGCCACAGGGTGATCCCTCCTCAGAAATGGGGTGAAGAGGATTAGCTGGTCACAGCAGCCATAACAGCTGGCTCTTCTGCTCTCTTGGCAACGGCTACCCCTAAATCTTTATAGACTTTGGCACTGCGTATTACTTGCCTCAAGTACTCTGCCTGTCTTCCCCCAGATCCTGAAGAGTATTGGAAAAAGAGGTTCTGGTGGCTGCATTTTGGCTCTTCTGGCTGCTGAAATTTCTTTGCATGATGCTTCTTCAGTGATGGTTAACTGAATACAGGCCTCCCAGGTTTACACATATGGAAAACAGTAAGGTCCACAGCTTGTCCTTCACAAAACCTAGTGAGAAAATCCCTCATTCCCTCCAATGGGTGTGATGGAAAAGTGAACCTGTGTCATTTCCTTTAAATTAGTAATGGACCAAAAAGAAAGGAAAATGTAGCTAAGGATGCCCTAAGAAAGCTGAAAGAAGATATTCAATACCAATCTGCTGTCTGTATCCAAAACTGCAGCTAAAAGCTGTGTCAGCTGCACCTGATAATCTGACCAGACTCTGCACTGCAGGAATAACTGAATTACAACTGATAGGAGCAACTGTGGGAGAGCCATGCTCCGTTCACACTGTCAAATGACAGCCCAAAAAAAACTGCCTCTTTTTTTTTTTTTTTTTTTTTTTTTTTTTTCCACCAGCTTTCCCTTTAGACCTGTAAATCTCCAGCTTGGCCTATCTGCATATCTAATGCTCCCCAGGACCAGTGCTCTCTGTCCTATGTCTTCTGCAGACATGAACGGAGTGTGTCCAAAAGGGCATGTCACTGATTAATGGCAAACAGTGCAATTATGAACAGACAGTGAAGTATCCCCTAGCTGCTAATCAGTACTTCGATGATCTGTGAGCTTAAGCATGTGCATTTCTGTGGTACAAGGCTCATGAAGCTCCAGGGTCTGGATGTGGTGTCCAAAATTCTCATTCAAGGAGGAAAGGGCTTGGGTGGGTGAGGAGGGTGTGTGTGCTGGTTCTTGTTGCTGTTGCCTCACCCCCAAATGAGAATTCGTTCATGCTTTAAGGTTCCTCTTTCTGCACTGTCTGTGTCCATTCAGATCCTAAGCTGAGGTGATGAGGTTTTAGTTTATTTGCATGCCCAGTGCACACCTGGAAGTTGTAGAACTAAGCTTATTATCAGGTTGATGCAGGTTACATTTTTACCCTCTCCTGGTCTGGAATCTCTCAGCTGTTGCATGAATCACAGTGCAGCCTGATTACCTCAAAACATCCAGGCCTTGGAGGTTTCAGTTTGCAATTTCTGCCATCCCTTATTTCCCTGTTCGCTTAAACCATTAAAAGAACTCATGGAAACTTTAAAACTGGATGGGTTTTTTTTGTGTTACTAGCATTTTTATTTTGTTTGTTTGATTGATTGACTAAATAGGGGTTTTCTTATACAAAATTGAAGAAATGTATCTTCAGCATCAAGAGAGCTGAAGGTACTTGAACTTGGAGCTGGGCCAAGTGGGTGGTTTCTAGAGCTGGGGGAGCAGGTACACAGGACATTGTCTGCCCCACTACTGCAGAGGTCGGCCAGGAACCCAGACAAGGCAAAGAAGCAAATATCAGACACATGGATTGGAGTCCTAATTTCAGCCTTTTTTCTGTGCCTGTCTCTGCAGCAGGGATGCACTGTGAATGTAGTCTGACAGGGCAGCCATTGGAGTTAGATGGGGAAGGGTTCATATCCACCTGATAGCTGAGATATAGATAAGAAAGGATTGCTTCCATCAAACTGATTCACGAACACCTGAGCCAATGTTCTCCTTCACTAACTCTAGGGGTTTCTAGAAGGGGATCAGTTTTTAAGTACTAACTTGTTTCTTTTGGCTGAAAAAGAACTGAAGGGATTTGCTTTTAAATGTAGGTGCCCCTGTGTGTGCTTCTGTTCAAGCGCCCTGAAGTTGGAGGCTACATCACTATTGGCATCTCAAATGACTACAGAATCAGAGAGAACACACAGATGTTGAAACTGTCACGTGTGTAAAATTAATATGGAACTGAATACTTAAAGATATATCTAAATTTTAGTAAGAGTTGAGTGCAGAAGTCTGAAGTATTTCCTAGAATTATCCTTATCCTAGCAGTGGATTTTTGTAGTCGGAAAGCTTCAACATTACTTAGAAAATATAGACCAATAAAAAACTCTGATGGACCCCTGAAATGACATAATACAGCAGTGAACTTATGAGTGACTTTTAATCTGAGTATGCTGGGAATTCCCCTTTTGCCATATTTAAGATTTCTTTAAAAAGAGGTCATCTTTTAACTTCAAATATGCAAATTGTCGATTACATAACATGGACCATAAACATAGCTACCTCAAGGAGACTATGAGTACAGAGATTTTTAAATAACTATTCCTAAATTTTCTAAAATAAATCTGATGTTCTCCTACCCTTTTGCCTACGATTAAATATATTTATTTCAACTTTTTATTATTGTACCAGCAGAGGTCAAAAGCTAAGACCTATCCATCCTTTCCACCTAGAGGAAATCCCACTCTAACGTGTCTATGTTCTCTCCATCCTCTTTTCAATATATTTTTAATAGCAGCAGACTTCCTGAGAGCCTTGGAGGTGTTTAAGTGCAAATACCCCAACACTATTCAGGTTTATCTGGTTGTTCACTAACCACGCACAAGGAACATGGCTCTCAACATTATGACTGCCAGAGAGAAAGTCTGATGGCACAGACTGAAAATAAGTATTTAACTGAAAAAAAAAAAACCAAACAAACCAACAACAACAAAAAACCCCCACCCAACATCATAGTGTGATCATTGATAATTTGATAAAGTTGATAATTAATTTCTGATTACCTGTTATGACTTGAATCTAAGGGAAACAGACTTTACAGGCCCTTAAATCTTCCACACTATATAGAGTACACTTTTATTTCAGAGATCAATTTAAGTGAGATTTTCTAGTTTCAGAAATGCCTCATGCCTCATTAAACTCTTCTCCTTTTGTCAAGCCTGAGGTCTTTTAGAGATGAGTGCAAATTCTGAGGTACTCCAGTGAGCAAATACTCTGCCAAGTTCAAGTTTTCCAGTTTAATCATGTTACCAAAAGCTGCTTTTTAATGCCCTTCTCAGTAATTTGATTGTGACTGAGATTAAGCTTTTCTAGGTATGACAGCTCACTGAAGACATCAGTAGGAATTACTAATATTTTACTAGATGCTAAATATAATTCCTTAAGGGCAAGGGGGAGAATAGAGGGTAAGGATGCTCCTCAGTTGACTGAAGTTCATTTTCATCGTGAGTCAAACTCTGGTCTGGGGAAGGGTAGGTGGGTTACCCTGCTGCTGGGGAGGCTCAGTGCTGCCAGACTCCTGTGCTGAGTCACAGTCCAGGACAGTTCACAGTGCCCCACCTCCACTGGAGACATCTGCTGGGGTGCTCCTAAGATTATTGCCAACCTCATGAAGACACATGGGCTTTGCAAGCCTTGACAGGCTTCTTTCATAGCTCCATTTCTGAGTTGCTTTCTTTTCAGAACCGAGAAGTCTGGTGACAAATACACCTTCAGAGGACCCAGCTGTATGAAATTTATCCTGTTATTCAAAAATCATAAATATCTAACACTAAAGGGAATTCTTTCAGGGTCACCTGACAGCCTGTTGCCTGAGAACTAAATCAGTCTGAAAATAAGATGAGGACGGTGGAACTACTAGTCTTTTCAGCCAAAGAAGAGTTTAAAAGCACTTTGTGTATAAATTCCTTTCTAATAGCCAGAATTAGTTATATTGGTGTAATAATAGCTGTAATAGACATATTGTCATTTACTTCTCTGTATCTGTATTTGAATATAAAATTGTTAGTGTTTACAGATAGAGTCCTCTGTCCTCGATACTGTTTTTAAACTAAGTTCTCTAGGGTTGCATAATTTGTTTTT
This sequence comes from Rhadina sibilatrix, assembly GCA_013400275.1. Classification (NCBI taxonomy): domain Eukaryota; kingdom Metazoa; phylum Chordata; class Aves; order Passeriformes; family Phylloscopidae; genus Rhadina; species Rhadina sibilatrix. The sequence continues at coordinate 63,662 of VWYO01017645.1, read as the reverse complement.
ACCTTGAGCTCTTTCTCTTGTTTGAGTGTCTATGATGTGTGCTCTGACACCAATATCCCACTCTAATGCTTTTTTGAGCATATGTTTTCTACATTTTCACTTTTTTTTTCAAGAAAGGGTAAAACAACATGCTTTGATGTATGCTGATGCACAATTTGTTCATTTGGTAAGCCCATGTACGTGATGAATAACCACAAAGGAACCTTAAATTAACTTGCTTCTAATTATTTATATCTTATGACTGAGTCATTATTCGCCTATGACTTTCCAGCATACATCATCCTGTACAGCTACATACCTTATGATAATTATTTTTAAACGGCTGACTCTCCAAATGTAGCTAAAGCTGCAGGGCTCAACTGCCAGAGCAGGCACACTGGAGGGCAAGAATCATCCTCAAAACAGGCTGTTGATCTGATCTTCTCATCTTCCACATCCTTATAGCACTATTGCTTTTTTTAAAAAAAATATTGTTCTTCTGCCCTTTTCTAGCTTTCTGCTTATTTATCAGCTTGTTCGTTTTTTTTTTACTTTTTGCTGGTTTAGGAGTTTTAATAGACCATACCGCCTTTGATCCTTCTCCTGACACTTTCTGGACAAACATTGCAGCACTCTGACCTGAGAGAACATCTCTCTTTTTTGATTTGTGACTTAAACTTCTGCCAGCTGGAATGTTCCTCTGCCTGCCCATGGAGATGCTGGGAAAGGGGCTACTGGGTTGTCCCTGGAGGTCAGTAGTGATGCTCCCATCCAAGACACTGGCCTTGATCTCTGCAGGGGATGCCTCTGAGGTGCAGCAGCAAACAAAAGATCACTCATCTATGCAAAGGTTTTGCCCTTCTGCTCTTTTACAGCTGCTGGCTCAACTGTGAATTTCAAGATTGAATTAGTGCTAGTATGTTTCAAAGGCAAAGCTGCATTTTTAAATTTCTTGTTGAACTTATGGGCCAATTCGAATGTTTTCACTGAAATTTTTTCCTGTTTCCAGGGTTTTCCCTGTTCCTTATGCATTAATTTCTGTTAAGGTAAAGACACAAAGACTTCTGGAGAAAAAGACATACATATATAAAATTACAACCTACACAGCCTATTAGCATCAAAGTCTGTTGACAAAGTTGTCTGTTGACAAAATGACATAAATTCAGAAAATTTTGGTTCTTCTTTTCTGATTTATAACAACTCTGGGGACCTGAATCTTCTGGTGAAAGAGAATATAATTTCTTCTTCCATTACAAATGCTTGAGCATATTGAAGCTTTAAAATACATTTGTTGCATTTCAGTGTGGGTCTGAATAACATTGCTCTTAAAGTGTTGTATTTAATCTGCCTTTTAGCATACTAAAAAGTTATTTCAGTACCTTTAGGTATAAGGTGCATGTGACTTCCTGTATCATACAAGGAATACAGATTGCTAGGACAATTATCAAAACCTTGTCAAATGGAAATAGTTAATACATATCTGTTGGAACAGTGGTTTTTAAATAATGCTTTTTTTGTTTGTCTACTCCAAGAAAGCAGAAGGAATGGAATATTTATGACAGTTAGTTATTTAGATCCCTAAAATTATAATTAATTCATTTTTGAAATTGTTACATTCTTGCCTTTCTCTATATTTCCTAATACTTCTGAAAATACTCTCATCCCAGGTATTCAGGTAGAAAATCTAAGCTTGCTTAAAACTCAAAGTCCTTTGTGCAGCTGAGAGGAAGAGAAGTTATTTAACCATAATGATCATCATCTCATTGACTCAAGGAAAGTTTCCATCCTTTACTGAAATGAATATGGAAAAAAAAAAAAAAAAAAAGAAAAAAGAAAAAAAAGGAAGACTTGAAATAGCTACCAATTAAATCAAAAACAAAATGAAAATATGTCTTGAAACATTCCTTGGTTGTATTCTTATTGACATCCTGTGAGTATAATCTCCCACAGCCTGTCATTTAGACACAGAGGTCACCTGCACCCCCTGTGAGGACTCTGTTTGCACAGCCCACTGCCCCACAGGCAGTAAAGGGCATCCTGTGGCCTCGAGTGTCTCAGGCCACCTTTCCAAAAGGAGTGTTTGCCTGGAAATGTCACCTCTTAATATTGACTTGGAAGACATTTAAAAGTGAGCTCAAGAAGAGTTAGAGACTTCATAAAGGGGCAAGGCTGATGATGCCACCATCTTTGCAAGGGATAGGCTTGACAGTGACTTGATTCCCTGCGAGGCTCATTATTACTTCATTATTATAGTCTTGAAGAAAACTTGACAGGAATGAATCTCTAACACATTATCTTATCTTCCCCTGCCATCCAACACTGCCAGACAAGATCCTTTGATACTTGTCACAGACCCTGCTGCCTGCAACTATATGCAGTACTCCAAAGCTCCTTCCTGCTAAATGTCTCATTTTTCTCTCCTTATGTAAGTTTAACTTCCTTTATTATGCTCAGCTTCTTCCTCTGCCACAGTGTTTTACCCAATGCTACTCCAACAGAATATCTGTAGCTCTCCATTCTCCTGCCTAACTTTCTTTAGCCTTTTGCTGAGCACAAGCTACTTTAGCAAAAGTAAGCTTTAACTGTACCAGGATCCTGGCAGACTCCTCCGCGGGTGGGAGCCCTGTCAGATTTTCTTTGCCTCATCCAGCTGCTGATACTTTTATGAAAATTTAAGAACTTGGAATGTAGTTCTCTTTCAAATAGGAATGAACTTGGGCAATGGAATTAGCAGTACTATATACATATAGTACTATGATGGAATAATCTTAGTTTGTTTTCTTTTTTAAACACGGTGAAAGTAGGATGAAAGTAACTTAAAAATAGTGTGTGTTATTACTAGTTTAAGTAGTGCACCATAGGAGAAGTTTTCTTCCTTTTAGAAATATCTGAATTTTCCAAGGCAAAACCTCACAAATGAGATTGAAGTAAAACTTTGGGTGGCTATAGCAGGTCACATATTTTTAAGATATAATTAATGGAGAAAATTAAACTCCTTTAAAGAAATTATTTATCCCATTAAGAAAAAGATTAAGACATGGGATTTCCAACAAAATTCAAAATTAACTGCAAAACTTCAAATTTCCCTACAATAGTTTTACTTTGCAAACTCTCTCCCCTAAATACAACAAATGTATGATTAGGCTTTCTCACACACTAGATGCTTTATTGCTTCTAAGGAAACAAATACTATTAAAATAACAGTCATTGAAACCACCCAACACACACTTTTCAATTAATAAAAATTAATATTCTCATTTACAAGTAAGAGGAAGGGTTATTTTGTTAATAAGTGTGAAAATCAGTTGGATTTTCACTGACAGTTTTCATTATTTTAATCTAAGACATATATTTCTGGCTGTACAGTAACTGCCTAATGATTATGTGAAATAGATTTCCTACCACTACATTTCTGTATAGATTGAGAATGGTTTTGCAGTGAAAGCAGGGTCTGGGGAGTCATCCTTGGGTGCTCTGTGAAACTATAGATCTATAGAATCTTTTAAATTCCAACTGCTAATCCAGCATTGCCACATCCACAACTAAACCTTGTCCTTACGCACCATTTACAAACATCATTTAAATACCTCCAGGGATGGTGCTTCAAACACCTCTCTGGGCAGCCTGTTCCAGTGCTTGACAGCCCTTTGGAAGAAGATTTTTTTCTTAATATGTAGTCTAATCCTTGCCTGGTTCAACTTGAGTGTTCTGTTCCTCACTCCACGAATACATATAAGCACCCCCTCAGACCCAGAGGTACCAGTGGGATTGGGTAAAGGTGACAAAGCCAAACTAGGCATCTGGTTTGGCCAAACCAGTCAAAGGCATCTGATTTCTTTACCCCTAAACCAAAAATATAACCATCATGCTTGCCATTTCTGCATCTTAATTCTTTAGTACTTGCAAATTATTCTGCTATCCCTGACCTGAAGATCCCTACTACTGTCTTGATTTCTGAACGATTTCTGCCCAGATTACCATTGAATTAAACAAACAAAAAAATAAAGGAAAGAACAAAGTTGCACATCTCCACTAAATGCCGCCCAACATTTTATTGATTGACTGAAATATTCAGAAAGCAATTATATTGTAACCTTAATAGTTTGAGGTTTAGAGAGGTAAGATTAAAATCCAGCAATTATTTTCCTCCTGAATGCTTGAAATAGAAAGGATTGCTTCAAGGCTTTACATTACAATTATTCCACTGTGAATTATTTTTATAATTATTTCCACTCCAACTATCTGCTGACATTTACATATTATGTTATAGGTTTCAGCATGTTCCCAGCTCTGACTGTGTTTGCACTGTAGGCTAAATTCTTGTGTTATTACTGGTGTTATTTTTCTAATGTGTCTCTTTGAACTGTCCACATGGAAAACATTCTGGCCTGATGATATGCTTTGTTGGGATTACAACTTCGTCAATTAATAATGGTCAGTGATCAGAAGCACCTCTCAGCTAGATTACATAGTTTAATATGACAGAGTAATTCTTTTGTCTTCTTTGACAAGTCACCTATCCCTAGAATGACACAGATCATAACATAAAAAAGTCTAGAGCAAATAAATACCTGTTTATATAATGGTATCATTAAATAAGCACACTTAAATCCCATACAAATCTTCTCTATTATCTCACATAACAGAACAATATTAAAGTTTACTGAAGTCCTAGATGTGAAAAAAAAAAAAAAAAGTGGAATGGTTCCCTGCTAGCCCATTAAAGAGAGAATATCCACTTAGTATTCCCCTGTGGCTACATTAGGATACAACTGTGTGATGGTACAGTGGCATTTTCCCGCAAGGCCCTGTGAAAGGCAGAGACCCATGAAGGATGGGCTGCTCACATAAGTACCCATTTTTTGGTTTTCCTCAGAGGATCTTCTGACAAGGTAGAGATTCCTATGCCACCTCCTCTACAGAAGTATTTATCAATCTGGAACAGGAGCAAATTTGAAAGCCTCCACAGGGCCTTGCTGACATTATGCACATTTGAAGTCAAACAAGGCCTTGAATTGTCAGGGTACATCAGAAGTCTAACTTCCACCTCAGTAGTAGCACAGGAGGAGCTTAAATTTGAGTATTATTTATCATAAAACTCTTCAAGTCCTGATGCCTTTCTCTGGGAGGACTACAATTTTGTTGTAGAGCCATTGAATTTCATAAAAATGAGGTAATATTGCTAGGGTTGGGATGGTGGGTGGGAATGTTAGGTCTGCTGTGTGCAACAAGATTACCACAGAAATGCTATGTCCAGCTCTCAGGTGGAAATCAAGGTGGAAATGTGAAAGGTAAGAAATGTCCAAAGGAGTTCATGAGAACGACTGAAAAACTTGACCATCTTTTTTTCTAGGAGCGGACTCAAAAGAATCACCCTGGTAAGAAATGCTTAGTCGACATGATCACAAATGAGTCACAGACATAAAGTAAAAAAAGGTGATGAAAAACCCCAAAACATTTCTGTGCCTCAAGTACTGTGTCTAGTTCTGAGCTCCTTATTACAAGAGGGACATTTTCCCAAAGTGTCTCCTGAGAAGGGCAACAAAGCTGGAGAAGACAACCAACAACAGGACAAGAGGAAATGGCCTCAAGCTGCACCAGGGGAGGTTCAGGTTGGACACCAAGAAGAATTTCTTCACAGAAACAGTGGTCAAGTGTTGCAGTGTGCCTTTACGGCTTTCAAGGTGATCCCTCTTTTAGGGTAGGTTTTTCCCAGCCAACCCTGAAGGGATGATTATAACACACAGGGTTTACCAAGCAACCTGAGATTCTGCAGGGGCTGCCCATGGAAGGAATTGGCCCGGGCAGAGAGGGCACACCTCTCCTCACAGGTGATTTGACCTTTAGGCTGCCCTTTAGCCCTCGGGTCACACCCTGTCCCTTTCTGATAGGGAGGCTGAATGCCCTCCCCCATCCCCCTCTCCCAGGTAAAAACCCAGGACAGGCACATGGTCGGGGTTCTGCTCAGGAAGTCACACGGTTCAGAAGTGCTGCTGCACTGGAATAAAATCTCTGGACAAGACTCCTGAAACAGATCCGTTTCCTTCTTCCACTGCTTCGCCCAACCTCTCTGAGGGAGCCAGGCAGGATTCATCTTGCTACATTTATCTCGCCGCTGCACCCCGGGTCCTACTCTGCCTGAAACAAGCCCAGACTTGTCTGAGGGGTCTGCGCCTGTGTTAAAGTGCAAGGAGAGTACCTTTGGGGACAAACCACGAGGCTGCTCTCCCAGCACAGCTACCACACAGACCCCATAAAAGAGCAGTGATTGATTCGCTGTTATAGTCAAGAATTGGAACGGACTGCCCAGGGAGGAGGTGAACTCACCACTTCTGGAAGTGTTAAAGAAATGACATGGCAGGCCACTAGGTGTAGTTGATATGGTGGTATTTGGTCAAAGTTGGACTTGATGATCTTGGACATCTTTTCTAACCTTAATGATGCTATGACTGATTCTGTGATTTTATTTTCCCATTTATGAAAAGAGTTCAGCCAAGACTAAGTAGCTGAAAGTTGCAACCGAGGAAGCTTTGAGGAAAAATGCAATATCTATTGATGTCAGAAATTAATTAATTATTACAACACCTTATTAGCTGTTGCACTTCATTCTACAGTGTCTTACTATGCTTAGATATTTTCCTAAAAGGCATAATATATTTCATACAGGATTTAATATGAAAGTCCCATTGCTCATGGAACAGAGCAATTCAGGGAAGATGTTCATTATGTTTCTGTCCTTAGAAACTTGATTGTATGAATCTGGACCACAAAGTTCCTTGGAAACAATTACTCATTGGTACAGACAAGAGTCATTTCATATAAACTACATCTGATCTGCTGTTTCTCTGATATTGGAATATCACCATGTCCATTTTCAATAGATTTTAAGTGATGTTTCCCCATTTTTATCAATGATGCCACTCATTTTCACTAACTCCTCCTAATTTATTTAGTAATCAAGTATAAAAGTATGAGAGGATTTCATACTTAAAGTGATATTCATCCTTAGAAAGAGATATTGAAATTAAAGTCTGAATGTGTAAACACCTGCATGTGAGCTGGAATTATCCTAAACTTTCCAAAATTATCTTAAGCTTTCCATCCTAAAGTCTATTTCCAGGAAAGTGGGACACCACTTTATGTTCCAAGCTTTCCCCATGCATATTTTACAAAAGATGAATGAAAATGACACAAGCTGATAACATTAATACAGAGATCAAACAAGTGGTTGATAGTTCTAGGATAAAGATTTGACTGTCTGGTGTCTTCACTAAGGTTGATCACACACCTGGATTAAGCAATATTGCTTTCCTCTGGTACCTAAAAGTTGCTGACTTAAAAGTGGAGGCAGAGCTGGACAGAAGGTCTTGAGTCACTGCTGAAGGCAGAAGATGTAAAAAATCACCCAGGAAAGATAAGGAAGTTGGGGTAATTAGTGCTTTGAGAGCTTTTGCTCAGCTTTGCAGGGGCTCTTCTACAGGCTTCATATTGAAAAAAGAGGACAAAGAGGAGGGCAGGGGCCCACAACCATCAACCACCACAACTTCATCTTGACAAAGGTTCAGTTAGGGATTTTTTTAGCAGAATACCTCCCATAAATGAAATGAACAACTTCAGTGCAATTTACATGGATCAAACTACATTACTGAAAAGGAACTCACATAAAAATTATTTCTGACCCAGCACCCCCTTTGTCTGGAGTATTCTGTTTCCAAGGAGACAAGTGGGATGCTAGACATGGGTTTTCTGCTGATTTTCCTTGAAACTTAATTTTTGGTTGAGATCAAAATGCAGTTGAATGAATCAGAGATTAGTCAATATGTGTAGTTTGATGTTAAAATTTCCAGAGCATTCCTTCTAAAAGCAGCCCTTCAGAATTGTGTTTATTTGGATAAAATGCTAAGGTAGATCATATCCTCACATTTTAAGTCAAACACCTAAGGCCTGCTAGTTGAAAAAAAAAAGTTGGAAAAATAGTGTGAGCTAAAACTTCTTACTTGATCAATTTTTGTTCTGTCAGGCACCTGTTGCCTCCAAAATCTGAATAATTTTCCCTGAATATTAAAAATATAGCTAAATTACTGCACAGCACATGATCAGACTCAGGAGGGGAGAAATACCAGATGTACCCTGGCAGTCACTTGTGATACCTAACACACATTTAGCTGTTAGCACTGCTGGTATTTGAGTCTCTATTTCAGGTCACTCACTGAAGAGGTGTGAGAAGTTGTGAATGGTTACAAATGATGCTGTCTCATCTGACCACCAAAACACTCAAAGCATATCTGCTTGCCAAGCTAATAGTGTTTCCCATTCCCAGCTCACAACTTCCTGTTGTCTTACCATCTGGAGACACAGTTGAGGTACCAGTGTTTGTGATGCTGCTTCTCTAGTGAAAGCAAGCCAAAGATGGGCCCGGGAGCCACAAAATGTCCTACTTCAAAGAACTGGAGTATTGAGTAAAACTAATTTTGCAGCCCATTTATCAGCTCGGGAAATCACGTCCATGTTCCCAGACTTGATTCAAGTGCCAATAGAGACACAGTGAAAGGCAAAGCTTACTGTTCAAAAGTTGTTGTAGATTTTCCACCTTGCCTGCCAATGAGATAGTACTGCACTGTAACTGGAGAGTGCTGCAAGATTTTCTGAGTTGTGAAAAAAATTCCAAGTTTCCAAAAAGGACATGCCTTTCCTATTACTTCGGGGCGCTTTCAAGCACAGCTATACACCTTCTTTAGGTTATACCATAATTTGAAGAAGCATAAAGATTCTTTTTCTCTGAGCTAAGGGGCAATACTCTTCCCACATTTCTTTATATGAACTTTGCCACAGTCACAGTAAGAAGTTCTATTTTCATAAATGTTTTTTTATCCTTCCAGGCTATTTCCCCAAGGAATGGAATGCTAACAAACCCCATGTTGCCCATGCCCTTCCACACCTCTGAATTCTAATGCTGTCATGCAGATGCACTGGTTTTGGACTTTCTGATGCTCATTTTATTTTAACCTCTCCTCCGCTTATGAATCCTCCCTGCTTCTACTTTTCTTCTCTGCTGCTGACAACTGCACCCTTTCCTTCTTCTCAGACTCTCACATTTCCTAAAAACTTTGATCCTGCCTCCTCCAGCCTCTGCACTACATAAAAGTTCTGGGGAAAAAAATCTTCAGATGCTGTTAAGGTTTTAGTTTGCTGTTTTGTGTTCTTCATTGACACCCTATGATATAAATTGCTTGTGTTTAAACAACTCTGGCTCCATATAGTGTAAATTTGTACAGCCCAATTTTGACTATTCTGATGCCAACACCCTTCAAACAGCTGAAGCATTTAAACTTCAATCTGAGACTATCAAATGGGGCAAGATAGTCTCCCCACTGACTTTATGCTCAATTCACTCTTTCATGATACTCCATGCAATAAGTTTAAATTTCTTAAACTTCAATAAGTTTAAATTTCTTAAACTTGAAGGTCAGCATATTGCAGTCCAGCTGCAGAGTTAATAACTGATTCATTCAGCCCTCATGCTCACTCAAAAACTTCTCTTAGTTTCTTATCATACTTTTTTACCTTGTTTGCAGGATGTGCTTAAGGCTCACAGTAAAAGCATGCCTTACCATTTAGTTACAACACACAGACTTCTTTCTGGCCATCAGAAGGGATCTCTCTGACAGATGCAAGCCTTCTGCTTTTGCACATCATGAATAGTCTCAGATTACACAGAAAGGATTTAAGACCAGCACTGGGATATAAATACAAGTCTGCCAGCCTAGAGACTCCAAAACCTTAGTGAGATTTTCTAGCTGAAGTCATCAGCACTCAGACCCAGCTTCCCCACTGATCAGTCCTCAGAGAATAGATTCTTGGCCTCTGCTTGCTCACTTTCCACTCAGAACTGACTACATCATCCTTGTAGGTCACTCAGGAAAATTAAAATAAATATAGTCCATGGCAACCACTCCTATATCATTCTGTGTCTGCTTTCTGCATCGCAAATGGTGTGTTATGTGGCTTTCTTGCCACAGCTGTTTTTTTCCAGCTCAGAATGCTTTATCATTGCACCTATTCTCTCCCATTAGACTAAAGTTTGCATCCAAATGATAAATCTCATAAATTTTTTTCTGGATTTAGCCCTCCTCAAGAGCCAGCTAAGGAGAAATGTACTGCTGACAGAAAGACAGAGACACTCCAGTGCAACTATATAGGGACGTTTGAGAAAAGGACCACCTGTATTCCACTTTTTGTTACTCACTCTCTCTTGCTTTGAGCCAAAGAGTTGTGCAATCATGCACATCTGTGCAAATACAGCATGCAAAGAGCCCCTGGTTGTCAGTGTCAGCTCACTCTCTCCTCCTTGTGGTTTTGGCTGCAATAATGTTTGATGATGGGCAGAGTCAGCTTCGGATAAAAGAGCTATGTCAGATAACCTTGTGTGGAAAGCATATGCTATCCATGGGCTTTGAACCAGACCACTGGACACAGGACTGATTTTGCTTTTAAGTTCCAAATCTAAAATAATTTGAGAGGTTACACCAGTGACTACAACTCATTTTTCTCAAGTGTGAATTAGGCCCTGACATGGTGGAGGAAAAATAAAACAGATGATGACTCAATGTCAATGTGAAAAAGCACAGAAATGTATCTAAAAACTCAAGAATATTTTATCTGTTTCTTTTCTGGGACCCGTACATATGTGTGCAGTAGGGTATGATGGGGAGTGGTGGACAGGACAAGGATGTCAACGTGTGGATGAATCTCCTGGGAGGTACCTGTGGAAAAGTCAGCATTTTTCCCATATGGAAAGTCCTTGAAAATGGGAAGCATGGGAAGGTAACTGGTGGCATAAATTGTGCAGAAGTATATTCTTAAACATGCCTGTGCTGGTATTTGTGAGGGTAGACTAGCCTCAAGATCAGTTTGTTTCCAGAGAACTGGAAGTCTTGTTTCTTTCTTTTATAGAAAAGGCTGCATTCTGGAGGTCCAGGAATATTTCTGACACGTTTATGGAGAAAAGGATTATCCCTAGGACCTCTGCAGAACTGTGACAGGTGACTCATAAACCACCAGTCTCCAAACTGCAACTGAAAACATTGTTCTGTTAAGCTGACAAAAAGTGAGTTGCATGTGAGATAAAGAGATTGACACAAGTTCATACTACCATTCCATTGAAATGATTCAACTGACTCCTCTTCATTCTTGAAGGTCTTAGTGGTTTCTCTCCATGCTATCCATCATATTAATTTCATCAGATGTGATATCCTCCCATTGCTTCAGTCAATTATAAATTTTAAAGCAAACATTCTCCATTTTCGCTGATCTGATCCTTACCCTTGGGAAAATCTTCCAGTAATCATACATAAAGGAACACCATTTCCCTTTCTCTTCCTCCTAAAAGCCTATTACCTCTGCTTGGCTTGCTGTGTGCTGAGGCCATTATATATCACATTAACAGGAAAGGTCTTCCTATTTCTCTTCAACAGATCTGTTTATATGTTTTCCTTGACTAGAAATGCCTTTTGTGTGTGTGTGTGTGTATGCTGTGCCTAATGTGGACATCTAGTCTTTCACACAACACAGAAATGCAAATAATTATAAAGAAATGTGCAAGTGTGCATATGTGAGGGAAGTGGAGAACGTTCCCCCGCATTTCTTAAGTATAGAGAAGTGAAATCTAACAACAGTGCAAAATATGGTATTTAAAATAGTTTTGGTTTTATCTGTCAGATAAAGAAACTGTCTGGAGTTCAAACTTGTTCCATTTGCCCAGTGTCCATCAATGTTTTGCCAACAACAGAATAGATGATGAAAGATTTCATCTTTCTTCTTTTTTGTTTTCCAACAAGAACACAGAAATTTAACTCAGTTTCTTCCCAAGAAGGTAGCTCATTAAGTTTCCTGATAGAAAAAAGTATTCTGTTAAACATTGTTCAGCAGTATGCCAGAACTTCAAAGAGATAGGACTTTTCTTCTTGGAGGGCCCTTATTCTNATATAAGCATCAGGTCATAGAACAGTCCACAGTGTGGGGATCAAATGGAACTAAACTAAAAAAAAAAGAGAGAGAGAGGGAGAGAAAAAGAGGACTTAACACAATGAAGTTCTGTGGTTTAAGAGTTATCTGGAGCTAAAAATGTAAATAATTTCTATCTACTAGACTTTGCTATCAGTTAAAGCAATACACTCACCATTGAGAATATATGTTTGAAGCTTCTTTATTTATCAGGCAAACTACCAGATATACCTGTTATGATGATCCTAGAAGGCAATACTCTTACACTGGACTTCCTTCCATATATCAAATTGAAAGAAGAGAAAAATAAACTAAACCAGCCAGACAAACTAACAAACAATTATTCCTCAAAAATCCCCAAATCACATCATGAACACAACACATAAACTCCAGGATGACTAATGAATACATGCAGAGAAATTCATCTGTTAATATCAGCTTACAAAATCAACTGCTTTAATGAATGTGAAAACATGTAAGAGAGATCACACACCAGCAGAGCTATTTAAATTAAAAAACTTGTGCTTCAAGCAGAGTTTTTGATCTGTGTTTAAAAAAAAAATATGTTGGACTTAATATGACTTATTTTGTTGTCAGACCTCAGTGCTGCTGACACATTAAATCATCTCTCTTGTACATATTAGACATGGAACAAGATCCAAGCTTTGGCCCAAACTTCGACAAATTTAGTTTGAGATAAAGACTGAAATTTCACCATTTCTAATTATTTGGTTTGCAGCTTTTGGCTTTAGTTTTTATTAACTGAACCAAGATGTTCTGATTTCACCAAAGTCTCTGTCAAAATGTATTAAGCATGTTCTTGGGTAGTGATGAAGGACCACTAAGCTAATTCATTCAGTCATCCCTTTCAGCCTTTTGCTTGATCTCATAGATTCTCATTGAATTTTTTCTTCATTTAGTTTATTCTCATCTCCTTTTTATCACAGGAGAAGATTTATGGATGTCTTACAGAGCTATATTTACCTTTTTGGCATAACCTTTTGTCACGGGTTAACACAGTTTGGATTTCTTTGGAAAGGACAGACCTACCAGGAGCCAGTTCTTTGTTCTTGGCATGTGGTTTGACCACTGAGAAGACAGAATGCGACTTTTGGTAATACCCATATAAAGCTGAGAATGTGTGGGACCCTCCCCCTCTTTTCTCCGGGTGAGCCAGCCGGNGAAGTCACTGAAGAGAGAGTGAAAAGACTACTTGGGGCAAGGGAGGAGGAGTGGTCTAATTTGGCTGGACATTTCTGGTAAACTACGGAGACTGAACTGCTTTTTCCTGTAACATATGAATGCTGTTTGAGGGGGATGTAAGGTTCTAGTTAAAGGTGATATGAAGCTCTTTGCTTCTAAGGAAAAGGAGATTTTTAATTCTTGAGATGAAGACGATTTTGGAAATAGAAAAAGAGAATCTTTGTGTTATACAAGAGGAGGCATCCCTAATCAGTACCCCTCATAAGCAGATATGGCCCATGTGCAGTGTTGGGAAAGCTGCTAGTGGGTAGGATTTCACAGTTTGCAGAGGTTCCTTTCAGGTCCTTGCAGATGTGTGGCATGGGAGCCACCAGAGGACTGTTCCTCTTGTGACGATGTCTCCATGGAATCCAGAGAGACTCCTTTCCAAAAAGAACTGATGAAAGATTATTTTTAAATGGTAAAACTGACTGAAATTACAGATTTTGTCTTTTTATGTTGGGTGTGAGAAAGTGAACACTAGTGGAGGGAGGGAAGGATGTTTTGGAAGTTTCATATTTTTTTTAGGGTAATTTTAGGGTAAGCCTGTTTTGCTCTTTATATTCTCCTAGTCACATAAAATATAGCAAGTGATGAAACCATCACACCTTTGTACTCACATCCTGAAGCTTCATTCCAGGCACTGAATTCAGATATGAATCATTATGAATGATCAGAGGAGTGAGCCTTCCCTTTCTCTTTTTTTTCCCACCAACTGACCAGAACAAATGGCACCTAAAGATGTCTACCAAATAGATTATGTCTGCTGTAGTAACAGCAACCTGAACCTGTAGATCTGTAGGATAGAAACTTCAGAATATAAGTCAAATAAATGCAATAAAGATACTGTATTCTTCTTTCCTTTTTTTTTTTTTTTGTTTTGTTTTGTTTTGTTTTGTTTTGTTTTGTTTTTTGTTTTT
>VWYO01017645.1:630-16544 GCA_013400275.1 Rhadina sibilatrix | reverse complement strand
GCAGGGCAGGGCAGGGCAGGGCAGGGCAGTGCGGGGCCACAGCGCAGCAGAAGGAGCAGCGCCGAAGAAACCGCAACAGCAGCGGGACAGGGCCGGCCCAGCTCCGGCAGGGCAGGAGGAGGCAGCTCAGAGTTCTGGGGCACACGGGCAGCTGAGGGTAGATTGCCCAGGAACGGACTTGGTGGTGACAGTGAACTCCTCCTGCAGCCAGCAGCAGCCTGGCCGTGCTCTCCCTGATGCTGAGAGCAGGAGAGAGCAGCTGCCCCCAGCCCTGTCCTTCACCTGCCCCAAAATTCGTGCTATCTCCCCCTCCTGACTTTTGGCCTCTTTGTTTTGGTCAAGCACCCATAAGTACCCAGTAGTTAGTCTCCTAACAACTTACTGGGGAAAAATTCTATAAGTAAAAAGGAACAAACCTAACCCCCAACAGATGTCAATGACACAGAGAGGTGATCTAAATAAGTGGGGCAAAAAGATGAGAAATTGAGACTAGACATTGTTGCTGCAGTGAAAAAAAAAGGCTACTTTTGAAAGCTGGCACTTGCTGGGAAGGGAAAAACAGGCAGATAATTGTGAAGGAAAGACAAGTGATACTGGGAATCAGTGATGAGGAAAAACAGATACCATACAGATCAACCCTTGGTGGAAAACAAATGTGAACATATGCTTAAAAATGGTGAAGCAATGCTTGATCCCATGGAATTATGGTGTCTCATTATATTTCTTTAACCATTTTGACTTTAAATTTTACAGTTAATGGTCTTTTAAAGGCAGTTAAGTAAGTTTAGCCTCTCCACACACGGCACTTTAAAAGAGTCATGTTTTGTGAGGTTTTACCCATATGTAAGTGAATTGTCCTATCTGTCCACTTCCATCATCTGAGCTGTAATACCTGGAGTGATATTCTTTACCATACTATCCAGCTGAGTGTAAAGAAAATATTCCTAAGTGTTGGCAGTAGTAAGAGCTCTACAGAAAAATGCTTTAACAAATCCATTTCTGAAGAAAACTGATATTCCCTCCAATATTTTAATATAATAAAAGAACGCTATAAAAGCATTAAATTATTAGCAGTGCATTTTGGAAAGAAACCTTAATGATTTAAAAAGAAGGGGGAAGAAATATCATAGCAGCTTTTTAATAATCTCAAATAAAATACAGTGACTAACAGATAAAAATTTCATGAACTTTTCTGGCTACAGAAATCCATAAGCTCAGAAACAGTTGATGTCATTTGTTCAGTTCATCCACGTTAATAAAGATCTCATTTGTTTCACTATTAAGAATTTTTTTAATTGGCTCAAATATGTCATTTGTTTTGATTTTGTTTCACATGCTTAGCTGCCAAAGGGTGTTTCAAAGTTCCATTCTTTCAGAGGAGAAAAAGTCTTTAGAAATAACTTCTCAGTTCTTTCAATGGCAGTATTTGAAAACTCTGGGTACAATGGGACAGGAAAGTTGAAAACCCAAGACCTCACTATGCTTCTTTCACCCAAATTCAGTCATCTTGAAGATGACTTTGAGGATCTCTCTGAGGAGGGGTTCCTGAATTCACCAAATCAAAAAAGGTCATTTTTAGAAACTCTGGCTTATTGGTGTACTTTCAGATATTATCTTCTGAAAAATAGCTTTAATCCGTTTGTATAGTGCATTATCCTTGAAATAAAGAGCTGAAGTAATCCATTTCTGTACAAAAAACCTTGATGTCCCCATAACTTTCCCTGCAATACTCAATCACTTTAATCTTTTGCCACTGTTTCCTTGTATTTCAGAGTTTAATTCAGATATTGCTGCAGGCTACAGAGTTCACCAATAAAACCCGTCTTTGAAGAAGCACATTTTCCTGTGCTGGATACACACAACACTGAATATCCTCTGTGGTCCCCAGGTGGAACCATTATTAAATTTCTTCCACTGAATTTCTAAACTTCTTCAGCTGAACTTTGGGCCTTTTCTAGCCCAAACCTTGAACAGCTTCTTACCACTGGTGACCAAGGGGTTAACAAACACAGGGCTAGCAAACTCTTATCTGGTTTATGGCAACCGCCTTACTAGTGTTTACTTTTCCTGGTGACATCACTGATAAAGAACTTGTTTTAAACCAGGTACAAGACCCCTTTTTGTAAAATAATCCACATTCTCCATTTAAGACTCCTGTGTAGCTCTCTGGTGGTAGTGTCAGGCAGGAAACATCAGCAGGCCCCAATTCCAGCTCTGCTATGGAATCCCTGATGCCTCAGTTGAACCCTTTATGTTTTTTAATGTTCACATTTTTATGTGGACAATGGAAAGGGTAACTTATCTTTCCCCTTGTGTCTTACACTGAGGGCTCATTGTAGAAGCGATCACTTGTAAAAGTTGTCAGAGATCACCTCTTGTAAATCTCACAGATTTTATCTCTTGTCTCTATTGTGGCTTTAGCTATTTAGGGATAGAAGTGTCATCTATTTTTTGAACCAAAAATGTAATGTGCTGAGCTCAGAAGTACTAGATATCATTATTACTAAGAAAATACTTCCATTATTATGAAGAAAATCCTTGCAGATATCCAATGGTTCAGTTGCTCTGAGGTAAAAGTATTGTGAGATATTGTACAGTATATCTCATCCTTCTCTTTGAAGAAATCAATATGCCTGTACTTCCTTGACCCAGTGACTTTTTTTTTTTAGTTTTTTCATATCCAGTCTTGTGTATACATCCAGAGACAAAAACCATATTATTCACAGCAGCCTTAGTACTTGTTAGTGTGAGGAGAATAATCTGTGTAATTCCAGCTACCAACAGTAATACAAGAAAATAAGACAAAAGCAATGCTGTGGATTAATCTTATTAGACTGCAATTTGCTTTCTCAGCAATCAGAGCTGTACACTGATGCAAATCAGATGCTTGCGTAATGCTTTATGCAAGGATGGTGACAAGAGCTGCAGTGATAAAAATACTCTTGCTGTGTTCAGACTGTGTTGTCCTTTCACTTCAAAAATAAACCCCACTGGCAAAATAACTGCTTGAAATGGATCATTCTAAAGTGGCCTGAGAGTCAAACACATCTCAGTATTATGCTGACTTTTCACCTAATTCTTTTTTGTTTGGCTTCTTGTTTTGATGAGATGAGCATCTCCTTTTCCATGCCACATCTTGGGACAGCTCTCTCATACTGGATGCACATGCATGCGTTGCACAGAGTGGCATGTGACTAAGATTAGGATGTGGTCTTTAGCTGGCATACTGATGAAAAGGCAACTCCTAATCTAAGACATGTGCTCCTGCACCACTATGCGTCCTGACTTAATACAAATTATAGTATTGATGTCTGGCCATGTAGTAGCTCTTTTTCAACAGAGCCATGTCAGGAATCGGATTTGAATCTAATCTTGGTTCCTTTAGTGACTTAGTATCAAAATAAGTATA
Organism: Rhadina sibilatrix; assembly: GCA_013400275.1. Lineage (NCBI taxonomy): Eukaryota > Metazoa > Chordata > Aves > Passeriformes > Phylloscopidae > Rhadina > Rhadina sibilatrix. The sequence continues at coordinate 13,135 of VWYO01017645.1, read as the reverse complement.
TGTATACTAAACACATCTAATACTGGTTTAAATCTCTAGAGTTTTTTTCCTCCTATTTTTTTTCTTTCTCCCTTATCCCTTTGCAAAAGTCTAGTCTCTGGCAGATGTGCCAAAGAGCACATCAAATATTAAAGACTTTGTTAAAAATCAATTTATTTAGCGCTAATAAATATGATATCCTAATAGAAACTGTATTAGAAGAATTTAATGTCCAACTACATTGTAAAAATGCAATGTGAACTTTTTACCTTTCATATATTCAGTTGTACTGATGACAGAGATGGTAAAACTACTGTAACCAACTGATTAGATATATAAATATATATCATAGTAACTCTTTTTTCATTGCTAGATGACATGCATAAGCATCAAAGCTGACTCAATCAGCCTTAATCATTTTGAACTGATTATTTTGTCCATGTTTCTTCTTTTAATCTTACCATACTATTAGACTAGGCAAGCAACATTTAATGCAGAGTGAATTCAGTCAAAGTTAGTAGCAAATTGAAATAAAAGCTTCTTTGAAGCTTTGTTGTGAAACAGGATATATTGAGTTTGGGGGAAAAACGCTGAGAATATTTTTATACTAAGAAGAATATTTATAAGAATAGTAATCTGTAGAATTTTTTTAAGTACCTGTAGCATACCCCTTTTCAATACAATTTTTTTAGAGCAATGTGAAATTGCTGTGTAAATAGTATAGCTAAGACCAAGTTGTAAACAGGACAGAATGTGAGATGGTAAAGAAGAAATCATATCAATAGTTTGAGTGATCTTTTCCTTCCTTCATATTTCTCCTGAAGTCATCAAAAGCAAGAGTGCAGAGTTCTTTAGACGCAAAGAGTGATAAATGAAGCTCCAATAGCTGCACAAAGCCAGGAAAGGAAATAGGACAAAGAGGACAAAAGAGAAAACAAACGAAAAAGTACCAGGTATATTTGTCCAAAAGTTTGTGCTATACATATACTCAGTTGTACAGTAATGTGAATATTTGCATCGTATCATTCTGTGTTGGCTATTTTTAAAGCACATAGAAATGAGAATTTGTATCTAAAATATTCTGAGCATTTGAGACAGAGAAGATTTGGAAGAAAAGCAGGTGTCTAACATACTGTAGATTGGGGTACTGATCTGGTTTAGATTGTGGTCTGACTGCTGGCCAGAAACAATATATTTTAAGTGTCTATTTATATGTGAAATGGTTCACCCTATGTCAGAATTCTGATCAGTGGCAGAGCCAGAAATAAACCCACGTTACCTGGGAAACTAGTTTATTTCCTTATCCTGAGGTTAACTTTTTAAATATATTGTCGTCATAAATTAGCTGAATGAAATCCTCTCCTACCTCTCTTCTTTTTAGATATTTGGGGGCATTAATTGTATTTCCACATTATCTGACTTCCTATAGTTGTTCCAGTATATTAACGCTCTCACCAGATAATTAAATCTCTTTCCCACAGGAGAGCTCTGCGTAAAACATTGAAAAACAACCTAAAAAGAAATGGCAAGAAAAACTTGGTAACAGCTGTCATATCTTATGTCAAATGCATCCTCTAACTCATGATGCCATGAATAAAAATAAAACATTGATGAGAATTATGTTTTTCAAGACTGCTTCTATTATAGGTGAAAATGATATGGGAGACAGTCAAAAATTAAAAAAGACCTTTTATGAGCTTCTACTACAATCATAGATTCATCTGAATTGGGATGCTGATGTAAGATTTGTCTCCTTTTGTATTTAATAAATTTTGAAAAACAGACTTGCTTTCTTACATGAAATGCATTCAATAGTGGGATGCATCTTAACATAAGGTACCATTGTGTATAGCTGGGTTTTTTTGGTATGCTATTGCTCAATCCGGCAAGACCTGGAATATATTGGGAAAAGTACACAAGTAGATAAAAAAGGTTTCTGTATTCATGTCTGGAAATGGGAGGTAATTAAGTACCTGCATGGCAAAAATGCTGTTTCTGCATTATTTTGCAAGGCTGCTTTTTTTTCTGGTAGGGAAAAAAGAGGTTATCCTAAGAGGAGCCCAGCCTTAAAAACTGGAGTTTGGCTCTGCTGCCTTGCAGAGCCATATGAGCTAAAACCATAATTTGAGCTCCTGCTTTAGAAACAAGTAAGTGTATTTGGGACACTGATTGGCATCAACATTAATTCCTCTCTGCAGTCATTTGTTCCAGTTGGGTATCTCAGATGGAGCTGAAATGTGGCCAGGAGAGGAGATGTCATAATTTAAGATTTTGTCCATTGGTTATAAGGATTTCTCTTTATAACCACTTTTACTTCCTGATTGGAAATTCAAGATGCAATGTTTTGCTTGGGACAAATTTCACGTTGCTAAGTCAAAGCTTTTGCTTTCAACTCTGCTGCTTCAACATTTGATTTTGTGAGTCAAGGGGTTATTTTGGACACTAGGATTTTGCACTGAGTTCTGGAATGATTCTTCATGAACTTATTTGTTTGCAGATGAAATCCTGTCGCATATGCACTTGTCATGATGCTGCTGTCTGTGATAGAACATTGATTGGCAAGAGATTTCTCCTAATTTTCAGGAAAATTTTGACTCCAAAAGGATTAACTTTATCTCTAGTTTCCCCATAGCTTCAAGAGTTTCATAAAATGGATTCAAATTTTTAATGAGCTTTTCTGTTATTATTACTCCCTCTGTCCTCAGAATAAGTTTATAATGAGAGTCACTACTGTTATGCTGTTGCTGTTACTCATTATCCCATTCCAGCATCTTTAATTTAACATGAATGGAAGACAGCAGAATGTTTGCTTGTTCAGGCTTTGACAGGAATAAGTGGGATATCCTTCTAGGGATATGTTTTGAAATGTCTAAAGTCATAAAAATCTCAACCAATTTATATTTTTAAATTTTAGATTAAGAATTATACAATTGTTTTCTAATTTACCATTTTTAAAACCTAAATATTAACCAGGGAAAAACTAAATACACTTTTCTTTTCACTGCATCTTGATCCTACAAGAAACTGGCAAACTGCTTGTGAAAACCGTAAAGGTGACAACATACAGAAAGGACACCCAGCACATGGGAGTCATTCACAAACAATCCAAAAAGCTTTCCCTTCTCCAATATAATGTCAGCAAAGAAGCACATTTGTGCTGTTTATAGTAACCATTGCCAAAGCTCGATTGAAAAAGAGTTCATTGTGTGAATTTGGTCCAATATGTGAGCAGAATTGTAAGGATTTTTGTATGTCTGCATACTCCAGATCATTACATCACAGTTTGAAAATTTCCCTGAGAGGGAAAAATTATATTCCTAATTTATAGTTGCTGCTACTTCAAAAGTGTTGTCCTAGATTTCTTGTTCTTTGGCCATCATCATGGCATATGCCAATATCTGGTGACAGTCCAATCCACATAGCTCAGCTCTGTTCCCTTCACATACTGCATCTTTCTGTGGTGTTCTTTCAAGAGCATTACATAAAATGAGCTGATAGAAAGACATATGATAATAAGCATACATGCCTCAGGCTTCGTGGTTGTAAAATGTCATGCTTACACAGAGAGCATTGTTTGAAGTCAGCAGTCTATAATAACCCATTATAGCTTTGTTTACTCAGGGGCACACAATAAGCCCCAGTTTCAACTCCCAGCCAAGCACTTCTCTGCTGAAATGCACAGTACCCCATCTCACACCCAGGCTGCCATTTACCTCACTGGCCTTATTTCAGGACATATTTTTCATAAGATAAAATGGCTAGCCCAAAGCCATTTGATGACTCAAGGGCACAATTATTTCATTACTTTGGTCTTGGGTTAAGTACCCTTGAAGTACTGTGCTTCCATTGCTCTGGATCGAGAGAGCACAGTAGGTGCAGTGCTCTGCCACGCGGAAAGGAGCTGTGGGGCTCTGCAGTAGCCACACTTCCAGAACTTCAGGGGCTGAAAGACAGGGCAACCTCAGAAATGGTTGTGGGAAGAATGAATTGTGTGGAATAATTTTGGTAAAGGACTTACGCAAGATATTCTCACATATGGAGGGGGGGAGGAAGGAAAAACAGAAATCAAGCAATCAAGCTCCTTTGTTTCTTCACCCTTCCTATTTTCAGTATAAAATACAGCCAGCAGTAAAAAAGGTGAGAAAATGTGCACTTTTGTGCTGCTTTATACTCTGAATTCCAGTCCATGTATGGGACTGTCTCTCCCCTGCTTCTGCTAGTAACTGTTTCAGTTGAGTCAGAAGTCAGCTGCAGTTTCAAAAATTTTGGTCAAAAACATTTTCATAACTGCATTGATATGAGTTTCACGACATTTTTGACACTCTGACCTCTAATTCTAGGAACTGTGAAGAGGAATGTGGCAATTAAAGCATTAACAGAATTATCTCAACCTCACATGATGTTTACTGTGGGTTCAGACCAGGTTTCAGACAAAGGTACTATTCTTATTTAGTAAGGGTTGGTTTTATTCTCCCTGTAATTTGGACATTGACTGGAACTAGTTTTCATTAGCAATATGCTAGATGTTAAATGAATATAATTCAGGTTATGAATTTTTGCAGCCTTGATTTTGTCTTATGTTTTAAGGTAATTTGTAGTTTCTTCACTTTCATAATTAAGTTTTAGTTCTGTTAACTACTAGAGGAAATACTTAGCTGCATAGGGTTTCGGGTTTGGGGTTTTTTTCTTTAATTTTATTAAGGTGCAAAATGAATGAATCACCTTCCCTTTAAGAAAACTGGAAAAGTAGAGAAAAAACCCTCTTCTCATACTCAGCTGGATTCTATTATGAGAGAAGCAGTTATGGGACTGCCTATGGTGGTCCTTGGGGACATGGCAGCTGGTCACTTAAATCATGGATGACCTCTTTCTTGGGAGTGCTTCACAATTGTTTTAGGAGTACGTTTGCCTGCAGTTGTGTTTTCACATCTTCTCTGTTTTGGAAAGCTTCTCAGTTTCTTGTTTCTGTTTTGTATCTCTAGTACAAGTTTTCCCTCTTAGCAGCTTCTTTTCAGTGTGGAGTGTAACAGAGAATCTTGTAAAGATTTTGCCATTTTCAAGCAAAATGAAATTAAGCAGGTAATAGGAAACCCTATGCCAAAGCAATTCCCCTGGGCAGTAGTGAGTGGCACTGTGACCACCTTTCCTCCTAACCCACTGGGCATACTGTAATTGCTCCTGTTGCACAGTCTGCATATTTCATCATGTTCCCTCCTTGTTTTCTCTGAAAGACAGCTCTTTGCCTCTTTTATTCCTGCCCTGCTTCTGACCTCTTTTTCTGGGCCATGATTGAAACTGAGCCACATTTAGTGATGCAATAATTTTCCTACACACTTTTTTTGATTAGAGGTCACGGTCTTAGCTCTTCTGTTTGCTGAGCATCATTGCCATTTCTGTCTTCTGCTTTTTTCCAACATTTTGTCTTCTTCGCTTGTGTTATCATGAGAAGTTACACGTAATACTGGGGTTTCTGTGTAGTTATGTGGGCCTTAAACACCCAGTTTGAATGGGATCCTTCCACACTGAACTTAGAATTTAATGCTCATTTTAAGGCTGTTGAGTTTGGCTTTGTGCACATAGATGAACATAGCAAGAGACTTGGCCTGCCCAGGAAGCAGTACAAGCAGAGGTATGGAGCATACAAAGCTCAGAAGGAGATAAGCAAAGGAAGTAGCTCAGTCCATTGCAAAAAATAGTAGTGTTTACTCTTTTTATTATTATTATTATTATTATTATTTTGAGGTATTTCCATTTAATTCCTTCTTTGACTGTCTTAAATGTTTGGAGTCTTATCAGGGAACCTGAACTGTAGGATAGAAAACACTTGTAATGTAAAGATTATTTGAATTTATGCCACAGACATATACAGCTGAGAAGTGGTCTTCTGTAGCCATAAAGACATTTTAAATGGTAAAGTAGTCCAGCAAGATGCCATTATAAAAATAAAAAGCTTCTCCAGGCTGAGCAATCAAAAATACTATCTTTCCAAGCTACTGGAGAAGCTCTTCCTCTTTATTAATGGGTGTGTCCTACTGAATAAAACCAAAAGCCAAGGCAGTATAGTAGCCTGACAGTAATGGAGCCCAGATCAGCTGCCTGCAGAACAAGCTAAGAGAAGACTTGCTTTCTGCTGTGGAGTGCTCTGCCAGCACCCAGTGGTTTGTGGCCCAAGAACTTTCTCCCTCTTTGTATTCTCCATGACTTGCTACTGCCAGTTAAATGACCAGACATTTCTGGGCTGGACTTAGATCCATAGCAGAGAGTGGGGAATGCTGAGTGCACCTCATTCCTTTGCCATCATCAGCAAGAGATGAATTTACTTGCTCTGTGTTGGGAGTGGCAGGTGACCTCAGAGTCTCTTCTTGAGCTAGATGTTTATGAGCATAGCAGAACACTGATGCAGTGCCTTATACATCACAGTGTGAAAATTAACACTAATTGAGAGGCCATGTGTTTAATGCATGCTGTAGTTCTTTTGAAAAGTTATTTCTTTGATTGCTGAGTTGCTAGCAGGTAAAATGTTAATTTGCCTGTTTCTGGAAGAGTACTGAGGACAAGAGGAGTTATTTTAAAATAAACTAAATCAACATGTTGCTGGGCCGATATTGAATCTTTCTGTAAAACATAAACCTAATTCCTTTTTCTGTTGGGGGAACCGCAGCTTGGCTATGTGTCACAGCTCACTGGGTGTGCCATTCTGGAAAAAGCATCCGCTCCACTCTGGCAGTCATTTTTTAAAAACAATTTGCACTTTATTTCTATGGCACCGAGAGATCACGCACCAGCCAACACAGTCAAGTAGCTGGAGCGAATCAATGGCTGGCTTACCTCCCAGGGTCTGTCACCTACTTTTATTACTGCTGACAGTGGAGCCACCCGTTAAAGAGCAGCGTGAGATGACCAATTTGTAGATAACACTGGATTTTGCACACTAGCTCAGTCTACTGGGGCACAGTTTCCTTTAGAGTAATGATAGTCTCAAAGAACATCCAGCATAAACTTGCAAAGAAGCTTCCCAGTTTTATCTGCCATATGAAGCCTCAGGAATGCTTTCCTAAATAGCTGGATAAAAGACAGCAACAATAAAACCAATAGGTATATACAAGAAGCACTGTCTCAAAAAAGCATGCTTTTTAGCAAACAGAAGCAAAAACCCAACATAAGCACATAAAGTGGGTATAAAGCATGTGGTAGTGGGATATAGTATCACATTTTCCATCCTCTTTATGGAAGACCACACATACTGTCTGTGAATGGGAAGCAGCTGGGAAGTAGTCTTTATCAGCCTGAAACATATACCAGAAAACTTCAGAGTAAGCTATATTTTGAAATTACAGCTACAGAACTGCCAAGTGGAAAGATATTTAATGTGGAGAGTTCAATACTGAAAGGGTTTTAAGATAAAAAATTAAAAATTCCATCTTAGCTCATTATTCTCTGATATGGGAACATATCAGAGTTGTTAAAGATAGTTGAAGGCTACCCCTACTTAAAAAACTGTAGTTCAGTGGCCTTATGTGGTCCTATTGAAAGCAGCACTAATTCCCATGTCATGCCTCTGCATAGTCTTCGACTGGCTCCTCTAAGTGTGAAATTTGGTCAGAATTTCTGTAATTTCAGCCATTTTTTCATAATTTACTGCATTTTGTAACTCTCTGTGACTTGCACTCAGCTTTGTTTCCCACTTGTTCTCTAGGTCTCATGATCTGTTTGCTTCTAAAGATTTAAAATTATTCTTTATTTTAATTACTCCACAGGAGTTCTAATCCTGAGAATTAGTGGGGAAAGAAATTTCTTTCAAATATTAGTACAAACTTGTTCAGTCCCCTTGCTGGCCATGACTTGAGAGCTCATTTTAGTCCCACATGTTTTAGATGGATGACTGGTGTGTGTGTGTGTGTGAATTAGCAGCACTTTTGTGTTGACTTCAGTGTTAGAAATCAGATGAAGAATGTTCAGCCAGGATAAGTAAAAAAAAAAAAATCCTACAAAATGACTCAGCTTTGTAATACCTTGGACAATGGTGCTGTATTTTTAAGAGACTTTGATGTGAGTTGCATCATTTCAAGTTCAAGGAGAAATAATGTCTGCATGTTAGTGCAGCTACTTTCCCTAAATATGTAAATTTGAAGGATCTCAGGTGAGGTCTATCACTCTGCAATCCACAAGCCCATTAGTTGTTTATCTTACCCTGGATTTAGCAAGAATGGCTTTAAAATAATACTTGCAAACATAGAAATAATGAGTGGCTGTAACTGCAGTTGGAAGAGCCTTTGGATGATTTGTCAAGAGGGATAGAGACAAGTTTTGTGCCTTGCCTTTGGTATTACCCAAAGCTGGACAATCTGAAGGGTATGAGAAATAGAGGCAGGGTGTTTGTGAAGGGCAGGAAGGTGCTTGGGAGCACCTCAGTCCAGTACTGATAGACATCACAATATTCAATGGGAAGGATGTCATCATCATCCTTTGCCAACTTTGAGTCTCAAATTTTCCACAGTATGTTTACCTTCCTTTTTTTCTTTCACCTATAATTATTGCATGTTGTCTTCCATACAGTTGGCCTTGGACTTGAGAGGAAACTTCCTGTGATATCTGAATATGGGTCAGAATCCATTCAAAAACACAGTGCATGTACCATTTGGATAGCCTTGGGCTTTTGCAGAGTTCTTACTACTCATTTTATAGAACCAATTTTAAAGCATAGTGTTTCTTTAAACGAATTTTAGAACTAAGATCTGTGCCAGATTTCTTATTGAACCCCAGATAAGAGGTTTGCTCATTTTCTAGTGAAAATTCATTTTTGCTGCTTGACTTGATGATTTGAAAAGGAAAATTATTTTAAATAGCAATAGTGTAGATAATTACGCAGTTTGAGTTCAGGAACAGGTTCCCAGCATTAGGCAGAGTATTGTTTAAATGCTATGGATGACAATGACTACGGCAAATAATTGATATCCTCTTTAGAGTTTTTCATTTGTAGCTCCGCATTCTCCTAGGATACTGTCAGGTGCATACTAATGAGGAGTTGCTAATAATTGGGGGGGGGAGGGGAGGGGGGGGTCAGGTTGAGTATATGGAGCTATGAAGGCAGGATTAGGTACAGAAAATAATTTTCGAGCAGTCCATATGTGGTTTGAAGCATCAGATGTTTTATTTTACATAAACTGTAATTTCCCGGGCAATACCCATTTATAATTTTTCATCATTTTGATGAATGGTCAGATTCTCAGGCTTCTTTTGTTTTTTGGAATTTGTGTAATATTCAACCAATCCTTCTTTACTTGGTACCCAACCTTTGTCATGCAAACACACTTTTATATACATATTTGTTCACACTAGAAAAGCACATAGATATTTAAACTCTTTACTACATGTTCTAAGATTACAAGATGACTTCACATGCAGTAAGCTACTTTCTGAAATTTCCAAGTTTAAAATGGATAGAGGTTTCTTTTGATAATGTGCCTTTACTGTTATGTATGTGTATAGAGCCAACCCATTTGTTAGCATAAAGTTATAAATTTTAAGGTAAATCTATTGCTGAACAACATCAAGGTCTTCCATGCAAAAAATCTTGAACAACACTCTAGGAGCTGCAAGAGAGTCAAAAATGTACAATTATTTACAGTCCTGGAGATGACTATAATGTTTCAAATAGAAATTTCACTGTGCAAATATCAGTGCAATGTGCTCTTCTAGAACAAAATAATTAGAAAGAAATTCAAAGCTGTTTTAAACTGATCCCAAATGTCTTCTGGATGCCCTCAAGAGTGAAAGAGCAGAAACTGCATAGGAATTCACACATTGGAAATAAATAAAAAAACCCCAAAGACATGGCCTAATTGGATATTTAGTCTAACATATCAGAAGCTGCCTTTAGTTCTTTGCATGCATTCTCCAAGCAATCCATTTTGTTGAGGCCCACAAGAAACTGGGGGTCATTCTGTGCCCTCAAAAGGAGCATCTCAAAGGGGAAATTAGTAACTGCTTTGCTGAGGCCACAAATTAAAAGTTTGCAAAATGTTCAGTGGAGATCAACCTAGGCAACAACCTGTCAGAGAAAGAAATTTAAACAGCATTGAAAAGATCTTGGATGCTGAATTCACATTTTTATTAACTCTGCAGAATTATGGTGACTAAAAAAAAAAAAAGTAGTGCTTTCTAACTACCTCTTCATATTTTTTTTAAAGGGATACCATTTTATTGGTGGGACTAAAATTACACAAATGCCAAAATCTACCCTAGATTCTTATCCTAGAAGCATGAAACCTGTGCTCAGTGCATTTGGAGCAGAACTTCATTCCATCGTACACTGAATATCACTGTGGCTAGGGATGTTAGAATTCATCACACAGCCTGTGAAGGATGGCTGTCAAAAGTCTGGAGTCCCTTTAGAGATAAAAGAAAGACATGATTTTTCTCATCCCAAAGTAGATAGGTCATATTAATAATTCCATAAGAGTTCATATTTCTCTCAATTTGCTATAAAATTGGCTCATAAAGGAGACATCTGGACCATAGATACTGAAACTTTTGTGAGATCAATCTCACCCAGACTGTCTTGGCATGTTGGCATATCACATAGCCTCAGTAAAACTTGTAAATATACTCAAGAGGAGTTTTGGGACAGCAGCATTGACGACAGCAGCATGCTGAGGTACTAAGTTAATAAAGATGTTAACAGCCTTATGAATGCAATAATTAATGATTGCCTTGAAACTAGTACCCTAAATATATATCCAACTCATGATATAGCCTAAAAATATGTTAATTGAAAGGTCAACATTCTTGTTTTCAGTTACTTTCTCATATGAGAACACAGGGGTGAGGAAAATTACCAGTATTTTTTGGTGTTGATATTGATGAAATTGGAAACCGAAGAAATGGAGAAGTAGTGAAAAATGACACCTCAACTTTGATAAATTTTTTTCACTGTGTTTGAATTCATTGTGATTTGGTAAAAAAAATATTTAGAAGTGTTAAGAAAAAATACAAAGGAGAACAACTGTCTTTGACTATAAAACTGAGGGAGTTTTTCCATTTATATCTAAGGTCTATTTTTGCAGGTAAAATTACTATAAAGCTGTCTCTGTTCTTTGGATTTCTCGCTGTACAAATGTGTAAATTTAGTCTGTACCTTTGACAGGAATGTCACCAGCCTTTTAAATTTTGATTCTTGGATTTAATCTTTTGATGTTGAATCACCATACCGACAGAAAAAGCCAAATCCAAGGTGAAAAACTAAGCCAGAAGTCCTCACCTAAAGTGAGTCTTTTCACTAAACTAAAACAAAAGTGATACCACCCCCCACCCTCAAAAATCATAAATTACAGCTAGAAATTTTACTTTCCTGACCCAGCTTGGCTTAATTTTGCATCCTCATATTTCCTTAAGGTTCATATTGTTTGATTTCCTTTCTACTGTCTAGAAAGAGAAAAAGAATAATGTTTCCACATAAATTCTTTTCTGGATTCTGCAATGTGAGACTTGTTTAATAAATCACAAACAGATACTCAAAGACTTCCTTGTCCACAGTTTTTTGGCCTGAACCATTGATAATTTTGTTTCTTCTTGATCTTTCTGCCTGAAAAATGTTGGATTTTTAGTTCCACAGAATGGCACATGTCCAATAACTCCATTAGTAGCAGAGAATAGTTAATTTTTTGGTTTGAGACCTCAAGATCTCTTTGGGACTTCCAGTTCTGTGAGGACCCAAGTGATGTCTTACCCCTGTGGCATGTCTGCACGGCTGTCATGCCACTCCTGGCACAGGTTGAATGCCAGCAGTGCAGACTCAGCTGAGGGCACAGCCCAGGAGGGAGCTGCCTGCACAGCCCTGCTCACCTCTGAGAGATTGGCCTGGACAGTGGTTGGGATCACGAGGACATTAGGGTTTTGGTGTAAAGCACATCTTACCCACAGTCTAGATTTTGCCTGATCCTGTGGGATCTTTTACTTTATGGGTGTAAGTGATGTTTTGGATCACACTGCAGATCTCTGCACAGATGATATAGAGCCACAGAAGATGATCTTCTTTTGTGTGAGATGATGGTTACCCAAGGCTTTAATTGAACTGTGCAGTGTGAACAGATAGCAGGCTTCAATGAATCTTGCACCTCACAGAGATTTTTTTTTTTTGGTTGTAAAACAATATATCATACACTGGTGAGTAAATTTAGTGGCTCACAAATCTCATAATATAAATCACTCATGGGAAGCATTAAAACATATAGCTGGAAACATCTGAGGTAACTGAATTAGTTAATAAATAAAAGAAATATTTGTGACCCTTATTGATTTTTCCTCTTTTAATATAATGGCTACAGAAAAGGAGGAGAGAAAGAGATTTTCTGCAGACTCCAAATGGGAGCACCTCACAAGGGCAGCAGCAAGGAACAAGACCCTTATGACCTAAATAAAATATAGGCAGTTGTTTTGGTTTAGGAAGACAAGTATCTGCCAGGGAAAGCTGGAGTTTCCCTTGGAATGGAGAATGTAACCCCTTTCCATTCAAATTATTATAATT
>VWYO01017643.1:285016-304092 GCA_013400275.1 Rhadina sibilatrix | reverse complement strand
CTTAAGATATCACAGTCTTAGTGCTGAAGAAATGTGAAATGCTTATAGAGAATTGCAGCCCCCCCAGTCAATACACTCTAAATTCCTTTTGTATTTTATAGGTGCTGTGTCTTCTAACCAGCACTCCTAAATTGAAAGAGAGTAGTATGTGTTTAATCCCAATTAAGTATTTTGGAGTTTCAGAGTGTTGACCACATACTTTTTAATGGGTTACTTATTTTAACTCCTCAGTTGGGTAAGACCACGAAGAAATTTTTTATTTATCCAGACTAATTTGCTTAATAGCTTCTGTTGTGGTAATTTGTTGTTTGTTTGGGTTTTTTTTTTTTGTTTTTTTTTTTTTTTTTTTTTTTTTTTTTTTTTCCATTGATATTGCTCTTGAAATGTTAACTGCTCTTGAAATGTTAATTGAAATATTTCAATTCAAAATGAAAACTATAGCGGCTATTTTGGATTTGGCACCACACATCATTTGGCTTTTTTTCCTCCTCAATAAAGACATAAAAATAACTCTAAGAATGTAACATAAGATGCAAAATATTGTAAATAATTTAAATTCAGCCTATTCAAATACTTTTCACTTTTCACTTAATAGTAGTTGCTGCTATTACTGTTCCCATCAGATTATTTGCTTAATGGAAGTTTTCAAAAGTGAATTCTAAAGGGGAACCAACAAAATGAAAGCAGATATATTATAGACACTGAATATTTTCTGAAAATATTTGGCATTAGCCTATTTATTGCTCTATCCTTAAAAATTAGCATGTAAATGTATGCGAGGCTTTAAAATATACAAATGAGTAAAAATTCACAGATGAAAATTAACTAGATGTTATTTAATTGAATAATAACATTCAATCCTGTTGAAAAATCAGAATCAAGGATTATTTATAGCTCTACATTATTATCTCAGCAGTTTTAAAGAACTAAGTAACATTCTGTGCATTTCATTTTCAGTCTAGGTCTTTACTCAGGTTCAGACAAGAATGCTACCACTGTAGAAATGAAGGCATTTTACCTCATCACCCTTTTCTCCTGCAAGCCCAGGAAATCCGCGTTCACCTTTGCTTCCCTATGAAAAAATAACATTCAGACAAATATTTTCTATTAGAGAACAATGAATTCCATGCTCTGTAGGGCATTTTATGACCCACATTGAATATATGCTAGCACGATGCCCTCACAGCCATAGTGCCTAAAACATAAAGCAAAGGCTCAAAACTATCTGAAAGCTTTCAAATATACCTCCCAGCAAGGTGAAAGGGAATGAGTGGTTTGTACCTAGGAGGCAAAATGCTCAAAAGACCTTAAGATGGAGACATTAATACCAAAGAGTTTGAATGCTTGCTGAAATGGAGAAAGTTCGATTCTATGGAATTAGTCTCAACAATAGGAAATATCTAAATGTCAAACCGTGTGGCTTTTTATCCGATTCCAGTGAAGGAGGATTTTGATTGATGCCAGTGAAACTTCAAGTCCCAGGGAAATGGCTGTGTTACTCCCATGGGAACAGGGTGCAAAGGCACAGGGTGGTCCAGCTGTGTTTCACACTTGAAGGAGACATGGGAAGTTTGCCTCTTCAGTAGTGTGACTCACCTAAAGTGAGTCTACAGATAGCAAAACACTGCTGGGCAGTCAGATCTGAGCCAGCTTTAATAGAGGCACAACACAGAAAAGCTATCCAGGCCTGGGACTCAGCTTAGGCTACTTTGCTCACTCAATGTAGAGAAAAGGCAAACTGACACATGAAGAGGCCTGAAACATAAAAATCATTTGAACTTTTAGGCTGCTCAATGCCACAGGGATATGGGTCAGACAAAAAAGTCAGGACTTGCAAAGGTAAGAATCTGGCCTTTTGCTTTTAACAAGGAACAAAGCAATGAAGAGTACATTCTACAAGACTTACTTTTGGTCCTTCTCTACCAGGAATGCCTGGAGGACCTCTTGTGCCAGGATCACCCTGCAGAGCGGACAGAAAACAAAGTGACAAATAAATATTTTTATGACATAGATCTGATCCATGCAGACATATCTATGCATACTGCTTCCTTCCTGCCTTTCTGACCAGCCCTTCATTTTACCCCAAAGCCTTCTCCTCAGTCCTTGCCCTCTTTTAAACCATATACTTGTTCAGAGAGACTTCATTGTTTTCCTCCTCATCTCTTACACTCTCTACTCAAATTGTGCTAACACACTTTTAGCTTAATTTTGGATAGTCCCAGACACACCTGTGTTTAGGTTTGAAAATCTTCCTTTTAAGGATTAGTTAGAGATGAAGGCTACTTGTTACTCTCTCCAGCTTCAAATCTGTAGTTATTTAAAAGTAAATGACCCCTGGATTGCTGAGAGAAGCATTTGCCAGCTAAATTGCAGTCATATAGAAGTGCTAACTGCAAAACACTGAGAAGTGAAGAATGAAGCATAAAGAATCAGCAAGAAAGAGAGCTCTAAAAAGAAGAGCATGTACAGCAGAAAGACAATACAATTACAAACAGAAAGAAAGACCTAAAATAGGTCAGACTTGGAAATAAGAAAGTCAATAAACCCTAAGTACACGTATTAATAAAGGACAGTAGAAATGATGTGTGCTTTTCATATTGAAATATTCCTGAGAACAATTTCATTTCAGAATATTGCAGAACATTCCAAATTTCATTATTTTTAAAAATATTGTCATAGAAATTATAGATTATTTCCCCCATTTGGTATATTACTGAAATTAATGCTACAAAGTAAAATGGAGAAAAGGATGTATTTGCAGCAATTCATATCTGTGAGGTGGATGTGCTGAATAGGCACTTGCTGGCTACTACTTCACATATTGATAAAACACTATTTTTCAAAATTTCTATAAAATGCATTTCTTGAGTATTTTTAAAAGGAAAAAAATCAACCAAAAAAAAAAAAAAAAACCCCCCAAAAAAAAACCCCCCCAAAAAACCCAACCAACCAACCAAACAAACAAACAAAAAACAAAACAAAAAACACAATACAATTTTCGGCTAGCCCTGTAAGTCAGAACTGAACCTATAGAAGATCTCAAGTGTACATTTGTTTAAAAAGCATGTTTATAGCAAAAAAACAATCTCTAAAAAATTTACCTTCAGTATAGCACCCATGTCTCCGACAAGTGGAAGTGCAACCTGAAATTAAAAAAGGCATCTGCAGTTAATTACTATTTTAGACATTATACATAGAGCTGATAATACATATGTTGGTTGAAGATACTTTTTAATGAAAATTCAAAAGAAAAAACAGGTTTTCAGATATAGTTAAATATCACAGTCTAGCCAAACTATCAATTGTAATTCTTCACTACAAATGCAATGAAATTTCTGAAACTGTGACAACAGCATAACTCCTGAACATGTGAATATTGTTATTTCTGTAGCACACCACCAACAAGTTAATATTACTGGAATTTCTTGTATTCTCACCTGATTATCTTCAATTGTTTTCCTCCTCCCTTCTCCTAGGCTTTGACTCTATTGTCAGCTGTAGCACAAATTCTGGAGATGCCAAAGCTAACTCCAATAAATTAGATACTGAAAATAATCCAGCTAAAGCAACAAAAGCAACATATGTAATTTTTTTCCCTGCCTTTAAACATTAATAATTAGTGTGTAACTCCTTGGTGCCAACCACTGAATTGCTACCAATACTAAAACTGACCCAATTAAAGATCAGTCAGTGGATCTATACTGTACTGAAACAGATCCCAGATTTCCAAGACCTGCCATTAAACTTTAAAGACTTCCTGTTAAAAACTCATTGACCTGGTTACCATCAGCTTCATTCAGAGACTCTCCAATTCCTAGTTCTCATTTTGTCTGGCAATTGCTAAGTCAAAAATCATATCAGTCCTGGGCATACTGTGAAATTAGATATATTCAAACTAAGGTAACTGTTTTTGTTTAGCTTGTCTCAATTCTTTCCATCTTGAAGAAGAAAAAATAATATAAGCACTTTTTTAGCATAATCCGAAGACTGCCAGTTAATAACAATGAGTGTCAAAGATCAGCTCAAGAGATGCACTGATGAACACAATTAACCAGAATATCATTAGGAGTACACCACCTATAAGGTGGCATAACCACCTAAGAAAGCATGCTGAGATGTTTTTTAGGGTGAGACAACACCACCTAGCACACAACTCGAGGACATAGTTACATAAGGTGTGAATCCATCCTCTGCCCAGATATAAACTGTACAGACAGGATCAGCTGCTCTTACAAACTTGTGACAAGACTTGAAAACAAAAACCTACGTGGCCTGACTTTTCCCCCTTCTCCTTATGACATTTTTCAGCTAGGCAGGCTATTACCATGTCACCTGTTGGTCTTCCTACTTGACTAGAAGTGTAATTCGCCCAGTCTCTCCTCTTTTCTAATGTTATTTTATCTGCTCTATCATAATTTGGCACAGAACTCCAAACCCTCAGTGTGAAAGGGTCCTAGCCCCAACTGCAAAGGGCACACATGTACGAGAGCAAGCTGACTGCGTTTGTGCCACACAGCTCCTCCCTCTGTGTGTAAGGCAATCTAGCCTGTCTGCAAACACACTCTCTAGAGCCATAAATCTGTGTGTTGATCTCTGAATAAGTGTACGATTTATGCCGAGATTTTGAAAATGTTAAAACGGCCTTAATTCTCCAGATTCACTCCTGCTTGCTACATCTTCCTTGAAAAAATGTCCTTTCCAAAGAGAAGAGTATTTCAAGAAAGCAAAAAGAAAGAATCATCCTGTTTGTGAGTTTTACCATTTAGACCTGTCTGTTTAATAGCAGCGTCAAATATTTTACTTACATTTAGTTTACAATGAGCTGTGCCTTCCAGACTTATTCTACTTATGGATTTCGGTTTTCCTTATTAAGCATTTTATCCTCATCTGTCTGGAGTTAAATATTGTTGACTTCAGACAGCCTCTGAATTTTGATTACATCCTCAAAAAGTAAGCAATCTTTCCCACTCCAATTTTAGAGTTTTATCTACTTACTCAAATCAAATTAAATCACTGACAAGAACTGAGCAAGGGAGAGACCTCTTTCCAAGTTTGACAATAATCTGCTGAGAGACACTCAGATCCATGATTTTTGATAAGCATTAACTACATGGTAACTAATTCCAAGCATTTTTTCTTGCTTAAAAAACATCATGAAGACAGTCTCTTGGTTTTATTGAGGCCAAGGTACATAACAGGGCTGTTTTCTTGTCTTTCCCAAGTAAGTATTTCTGCTTTATCTTCATATCGCTAGTTCTTCTAGACTTGCTATGTTATCTCACCTCATATAAAGTTAAAATACTTGCACTAAAGCAAATGCAAAAGCTTTCCCTGTATACGTACAGGATCACCTGGAGGGCCTGGTAGTCCTGGTTTTCCATCTCTTCCTGGAGTGCCCTAGAAACAAATGTAAAACTTGATGGCCTTAAATCATTGATGAGGTACGTATTACTTTTTCTTTTATATATGTAATACTGTCACTTACATTAATACCAGGGGTACCTGGAGCTCCTGGTAATCCTGGAAGTCCCCTAGGGCCCTAAGAGCATGAAAGATCATTTAGGATATAAGAATGTCTTTCCTGAAAAATTCTTAAACTACATTAATGCATTTTTGCATTAAAGAGAAAACTTATACCCTACCTGCACACCTGATGATCCAGTTGGACCTATAGGACCCTGTAAGAAAATTCCAAATAGTCAGTAGTTACATTTTCTGGGATAAGGGAGATGAACTTCATTAAAAAATGCCAAATGTGGTATATTTGTGCAGTTTTCACTTTGAGAAGGCCTTGCTTTAAGATTTGGCTTTAAATCCAAATGTAACTTTGCCAAAGTTAAAGACCTCAAGACTCTGTGAATGCCCATTTTTTAGGGCAAGCATTTCCAAAAATTAATGATCTGTGATGAAACTTGATATTCAGCAAGAAGATTAATAAATAAAGTCAATGAGCAGTTGAAGAAAAACAGATAATTTAGATATAAATGGGTAATTTTTAAAATTCAGATTTGAAAATATTGAAAAAATTATCTTGCAGTAATATTATTTTAGACTAAGACATTCAGGGTGACTGAATCACTTTTCACAAACTTTTTGCCTTTATACCAGAGCACTGTCCATAAACTGAATTGTATCAGGTGATACACATTGGTCAACTGCAGAAAGATTTCCTCAGTCACTGGAGTAAAACTCTGCAATAACATGTACCATCTAACAGGTACACCATCAGCAAATTTTTTTTAGTGAATACTCTGAAGACGCTGCAGGTGGCTTTATTTAGAGGCACTAAAAAGAAAGAAACCTGGGAAACAAGCTGAATAACTGAAACAGTTATTGTTGTACAAATTATTCGCCATGAGTGCCTTAGAAGTCTGTGTCAACTTGCTTCATGTTTGAATTTAAACTGCACAGCAATCCTTGAAGCAAACTGGGAGTTGGGAGTCAGGCCAGAAGGGAGTTCATGGCTTTTTATTATGCTTTGTTTACCTATTGTGGTTGCTCAGTGATGAACAGTGAGAAGCCCAAAATCTGGGTGTTGGTTTACTTACTGGTGATCCCTGAATGCCTATTCCAGGGGGCCCCATCTCCCCAGGTGCTCCCTGTACACCAGGTAGTCCTCTTTCTCCCTGTGAAAGGTACAAGGCTTTCCATTACAACAGCTCTGAAAATGAAAACTCCCATATTATCTTTTAAAAAATATTTTTAGAAACAGAAATAATGTGTTTTGCATACCTTTGGCCCCCTTGGACCTGGGTTTCCAGGAACACCAGTGGGACCCTAAAAGAAACCCAAAACAAAACACGAAAAAACCAAGGAAAAAACCAAATTATGTTTTGAAATCCAAGATACTAGATGAATTTAATGGCCAAAAATTAGCCAGACCTTAAAAATAAACTAGGACAAGTTTTCATGTCTTCCTTGTTAGTGCCAGTGTTACTAGAATCATGTATGATGCTGAAACTATCTAGACTATATTTTAGTGCACATATACTACCACTGTAAAATAAATTTCAATTTTGAAATTACATAAAAAAATACTTGCTTTGTGACTTTAAACTGGAAGTTACTAAGTTACTAAGTTGCTGAGAGAAGTTGTGGATGCGTCATCCCTGGAAGTGTTCAAGGCCAGGTTGGATGGCAACCTGCTCTAGTGGGAGATGTCCCTCCCCACAGCAGGAGATTGGAACCATATGATCTTTCAGGTATCTTCCAGCACAAATCATTCTGTGATTTCTTTCATTGCACAGTGAGAATACTTTCCCAGTTGTTACCACAGAATATAAAGTCAGGAAAGTTTTTTCAGATTATGAACTTACTGGTGTTCCAGGCAGACTTGGTCCAGGAGGCCCCATATCGCCTTTTGGACCTGGCTGCCCAGGTGGTCCCATAATTCCACCAGGGTCACCCTACAAAGTAAATTTGAATCACTAATTGAAGTGTGAAAATTTTCCCCAATGAAAAACCCTCTAAATATTATCAATTTTATCATAGAAAGTGCCAGTACTTTGAGAAGATATAGAGCTAAATAAAACCCCTCATATTTTCCTTCAAAAAATTACGGAATTGGAGACATTGATCATATAAGCATTAATAATAACTACTATTCTCTTGGTTTTCCATGCTGCAATGCATCTGATCTACATTTCTTGTTCCCAAGGCTCCTAATATGCAGGTTGTCATTAGATCCTGCCAACTAGTTCATAGCAACAGCTGAAACAACAGCTGTCTCTCCCCAGCTATCAACCACTAGTGCCAAACTTCAGTGTATTCCTCTTTACACCTCTGTTCCTTATTTTAATACATGCAGCGACTCTTTTACCATGTCTCTAAACTCCTGCTTATGCAGTAAAATTGTGCCTTTTATTATGCTGTCCTCTTTCTTTTGCAGGCTTCTGCAATATCCTCTGTGATTCTTTCTGAATCCACCATTTCTCATTTTGCAAGATGAGTTTCTGTCCTTATTCCAGTTATTTTATTTGTCCTTCCTTCAGCTCATTTTTTCAGAGTGGAGTTTATTGGTTTCCCTTGTACCCCACAATGTATAAATACCACAATACACCACATAGCTCAGGGCACACCTGTATATCCTCTTTTTTCTCCTTCTTTACATTCAGTATATACACACATAATTTTTAGCTCTTGCTGATGCAGCTGAATTCTAACTAGGGGATTTCTACACAGCAAAATACAATGTCCTAAGGAGATCCAGCCTTGGCTTGCATCTGAGCCAATGTGGCTGCCCTAGAGCTGTGCCAAGATGAGTATGTCTGACTGTGAAGTGGGATTTTACACATTAGTCTGGGTAGGACACTACACTGAAAAGGTTGTTCTGTAGTCAGGACCTGAACTGACATTTCTGCACAGCATAAATTTAATGTAAGGGCACAGTCCAACCTCTTTGAAATATTACTTAAATTATTCATCTAAAGAGCAACTGGGTTGCCAAACTGGCCTGAGCCATCTCCAAATGCAGAGATATTTCTTCTCCAAGACACAGGGGGTTGCTGCTGGTACATTTTAAAATCACTTCATACAGCAGCCATACAGATGCACTACAGAAGAATGGAAGGTTACTCTTGGAGTGAAAATTTAAAACGCTTTAACATATCAAGTTTAATTAAAAACACTTGAAGCATACCTTGTCTCCTTTAATTCCTGGGTTTCCTTGTACCCCAGGATCTCCTGGTAAGCCCTGGAATTAATAAAAATATAACTGTACGTTTTTATAGCTTATCCCTTCATGGTTATATAAAAATACAGATTAAAATTAGTTTACATTGGAATATTTACTGTGCATTAGTATTGACCCCAAATGTCAAAGACTATAAGTTAATGAATGCTTCCTTAATTAAATATATAAATCACTTTTCTTTAAGTTAAAATGTAATAATCAAAATAATTTTCTCGATACTATTGAAGAGAATGGCAGAGACCAAAAGGTTTATTTCTTCCGTTTCAAAGTAATTCCAAGACTTGAAAATCAACAGTTTTTTCAAGGAAGGCAGTAGCACATAAAAACTTGAATTTTAAGTAAGTGTCTCATCTTTTTTGCCCATGGAGGGCTGCATGATTTCCCGTACTAGTTAATTATTCAAACTGGTATCTTAAAAGCCTCAATGAGTTTCTACTCCTTCACATTAGTTAATCCTTTAAATGTTTTAGATATGTAATGGACAGTCAAACAGTTTCAGTAAATAAAGTATGTTCCAGCCTTTCTTTTGTCTAAATCTTCTCATCTTTCACATTTTGATTTTAACTTCAGTATTTTCCCTTGTCCTTTTCATGAAGGATTTTTACAAATGCAGAGAAGTGAAGATAAATGAAAAAGATTAAAATCTAAATAGAAACTATTTAAATAATAAGTAAGGCTTAATTGGGTTCTCTCACTATACTGCAACAAATACAGAAAACATTTTCTGTGACCCTTCAATGTTATTCAACCAACCATTTAGTCAAGAGCTTTTTTAAGAATACCAGTAATTTTCACAGTAAAGGATAAAATTGCCCAAACTGAACAGTAAAATCTAAGTAGTAAGAAACTTAAGCTGGACTGAAAAATGAACTCTCTAAGAAAAAGACAAGGAAACACATATTGTTTTAATTTTTCTTCTCAGTGTAAACCACAGTTTTTTGCACACTGACATATGACAGATGACAACATTTTCATGCCAGTAGTGAATGTTCAGCAGCTGTGTTTGCTTTCACTGCTGCATTCTGCACTTAATACAGACAGACAGCTACTCATTTCACCCAGTCATCCAAACTGAAAGCATAAGAAAGAAAAAAAGTACCCTAATGAAGAATATTCTGCTTATACCAACACAAAATCGTTATGGAAATGGAAATTTATGTTTACTGATCATAGCCTACTCTATCCACTTTTTATATTGGCATAAAATACATAAACCCTCTCTTCCGTCTCTTCTCTCTCTTCTTCTTAAAGGATTTCCCAAATTTATCTTGTCTTTGGTTGGACCCAGCCCGAGCTGTTGTTTTAGAAAAAGTAATTCTTATCTGCTAGATGACTCTTTGATGATGTAAGTTAATGTAAAATAATTTTCAAACTTTCAGAATTTTCATCATACTGCATAAAATGAATTATTATGTTTTTTAATCTATAATATTTTATCTTTAGAAGATAAAAAACCAAGGAGATTATAGCTAAGCACAGTGTCTCTATAATATCTTTTAATTTTTATATACTAAAATTGCATGCACAGATAGCAGCCTTCAGGATCATCTATCTCTAGGACTTACATATATTATAATTATTATTAATTTGTTCATAATGTTCTCTTGATCAAAGATCCATCAGAACACCAGTTTCAAAAGTAACAATTATGGACTCAAGTGGGATGATGGCAACACAAGCAAGAGAGAAATTAATATTTTGTTATCTTTCACAGTAGGGTTGGTGATTTATACATAAAAAGAAACACAGCAGATAAGGCTTACAAACTTTTGAATAGCTGATAGGTAAATCAGACACAACTGAAAAAACATATGCCTCAACTGAGTAGGAGAATGAGATATAATAAAATGGTTAATAAGTAGCACAGTATAAAATGACTACATGCATAGTTAAATACTAGTGGTTTTTTCCCTTGTCAAGAGCTGAAGATCCTGTATTCTACTGGTCACCTTGCTTATATCCCTAAGACTTTTAATAGGTCACTGATAAAATGTCTTCCAGCTCTGTACCACTCAGAAGGGTATTTTAATATTAATAAAGTATATGGCTTAAAAATCTGCTCAAAATAAGAATCTTCCTCCACAGTCTCAGGGCATATGTGGAAAGGTCTAAGACAAAATGCAGCAACACCATCTTCTAGATGCTTCTGTTGGTAGAAAAAAAGATAAAAACTGAAACCACGCACATAGAGTAATGATAGAAATCCCAGTCCTTTTCAAGTGAGTGGCTGAACTGCTAAGCTAACCTAACCTTCTTATTGTCTGCTTTTCTTGATCCACTTCTCAGATCTAACCACTCTTACCTCCAAAATTTAGAAGCCATTTTATGGTTTATGGAAGAAAGGAGGTACAAGATCCAAGAAGAGGGGGTAGATGCCACTTATTAGGTTGTGTGATACCACTAGTGTTGTGGACTGAAACATAGGGAATTTAGGCAGAAAATAGTTGTCTGCATGCTGAAAGAGGGATTGTGACATAATTTGGAAGGGAGACAAGCAGCCACTGCCCCATGAGAGGCTTCTGCTATATGTGGGTGTCAAATCAAATGCCCAGGGCACTTTCAGGTTTATTATAATGGTGATTAAAAGTTTAAGATGTTTCATAGAGAATCCAGACTGGGTTGACATTTTACCCTTGCTCTTCCTGCTCAGAGGCGCAAGGGTCACAAGTGTTCTGAGTTTTAGGGCAGGTGCCTACCAGTCTGAGTAATCCCAACCAGCCAGGAGACCCATCAGGCTGTTGCCTAGTGCATAATAGTTACAGGGACACTAAAACTCCCAGGAAAGAGACCCCCATTGCCTTGCCCAATCAGTCGGCAGATTTGAATGTGGGGCGCCCAAAAGTGCAATAAGTACAGAGACATTCCAACTCTGCTGAGAAGTACCACCGCTTGACAGTCCCAACCCACCAGTTTCACACCCACAAGCACACTGCATCTCTGGGGAGCCTTGCCCAGTAACATCTGCGCCTGGTGACTGCGAGCAGCTGCACAACACAAACCAAGACCACTTGATGCTTAACCATCACAGCCCAGCAATGATCTCCCTGCTGGAATGGGAAGCCAGGACCCAGTGAAGATAATGCTAACAGGGGAACAAGGGAGAGATCATCAAGAAGGGCAAAAGATATCATTTCAGTGACCTCAATATTCAGATCCACTCCAGGGTGTCAAACGGTGTCAGAAGCAGGATATAGATGGTTTACTGAAACTCAAGATAATGGCCTGTTGAGGGAGGCATCCCATCCTACTTTTCCTGCATACATCCCATTCACCACCTGACAGCTACAACACCATCCACAAAAGGAACAGCTACAGTAACTTCTGTGGCACTGCTTAACTGGCTAACTGTTCATACACCTCAGCTACAGCTGGAGAAATGGCACAATACATACAACTTCTCCTGGCAGTCCCCTGGGTCCAACAGGTCCTGGAGGGCCTTGCAGTCCCTGTGAAATGATATAATACACACCTGAAGTAAAAGTCAATCAATTACTGTAAAATGGTGTAAATCATTCTTATATATAAATATATTAAAACATCAGGCATTAAGAATTATCTTCCACATGGAGTAAGAAGTACAGAATTTGTTCATTCTCCCTTACTCTAACATTTGGTTCAAATAAGGCTTGTGAACTGATATGTACAAAATCCAAAATATGTATATAAAGCAAATACAAATAAATACAAAGGGAATACCTAAAGGGAAACACATAAAAAAAGAGATCAAGATTTCAAGGATCACTTTTAAGACAACAATTTTGTGGCTTCTATATCCAGATCCATCCTCACAGGGCCTTCTTTTTATGATCTAAAATTCAGGTACTATCTAACAAAAATAGTGTTGGGTGGCAGTTTCTAATAGTTTCCAATTCTATCTTAGTTTGACAGAATTCAAGGCATCATGAGAGATTCTCAAGGACATTTGTGCTTCAGTTACTTTCCTCATAGAATCACATAATTGCAGAATGAGTGAAGTTGGAAGCAACCACAGTGGGTTATATGGTTCAACCTTCCTGCTCAAGCAGGGTCATTCTAGAGCACATTGCAGTTTCTTCCAGTGAGGGAGACTCCACAACCTCCGTGGGCACTTTGTTCCATTGCTCAGTCATCAATCCTCACGTGCAGGTGGAATTTCCTGTGCACTAGTTTCTGCACATTGCTGCTTGTCCTATTGCTTGGCACTACTGGGAAGAGCCTGAAAACCTTAACACCACTGTTTAGATGCTTATAATCAGTGATGAGGTCTCCTTCCAGTTGACTTTTCTCAAATCTGAACAGGCCTGGCTCCCTCAGCCTTTTCTTGTAAAACAGATGCCCCAATCCCTTAATCATCTTCATTGCCCTCCACTGGACCCACTCCAGGAGCTCCATGTCTCTCTTTTATTGAGGATCCCAGAACTGGACACAGCATTCCAGATGTGGCCTCACCAGGGTTGAGGAGAGGGACAGGACCACCTGCCTCACCCAGCTGATCATGCTTTTCCTAATGCACCCTGGGACACCATTGGCCTTCTAGGCCTCAAGGGCACTGCTGGCTCATGGTGCTGTCCACCAGGATCTTCAGGTCCTCCTCCAAAGAGCTGCTTTCCAAAAAGTTGTCCCCTATGGTTATTCCTCCCCAGGTGCAGGACCCTGCACTTTCCTCTGCTGAGTTTCAGACAATTCTTCCCTGCCCATCTCTCCAACCTGTCATGGTCCCTCTGGGGTATTGGCCACTCCTCCCAGCTTTGTGTTGTAGGGAACTTGCTGAGGAGGCCTCTGCTCCTTCATCCAAGTCCTACATGAACAAGTTAAACAAGACTGGGCCCAGTATTGAACCTTCATGGACACCACCAGCAACAGGGTTCCAACTAGACCCTGTGCCATGATTATGACCCTCTGGTATCTGCTGTTCAGCCAGCTCTGAATCCACCTCACTGTCCACTCATCCAGTCCACACTTCCTGAGGTTTGCCAGTGAGTATAGACTCAAAGCAAGGCCATGACTGCTTTAACACTACCTGCTGTCTCATAGGATTAAACAAAGGAGCTGCTAAAGTACTGGCAGTGGTTACTCCCCACCTCACTACAGAGAATATACCCAGCTACCAGTGGATTTCTAATTGCAAAATGAGTGCTCATATTCTTGAGTGACAAAATAACACAAACATTGCTTAAATATTCCTTTCTGGGTGACACTGAAAGCAACAAGAACTTGATGTAAAACTTAAATTTTATGTTAAATAGCCATGATCCAAGCACAAACTTTTGATATAAACTATTTGTATTCTTTGCCCATTAATACTGGCTAAAGAATTGATAGCTTCAGAGTCCTCTTGTATAACAGCATAGAATGCAATTGTTATTGGACAAAATAACTTTCACTTACCTTTGATCCTGGATTTCCAGTAAGACCAGGTGGTCCAGGATCTCCCATTTCACCCTAATGATTTTGTTTGAGAAAACAAATCCAAGTTTACTGCTATGTCTCCCAGTATCAGCTGCATATACTAGCAAAGTATACAGCATGTACAAGTCCAAAAATACCTTATTTCCTTTTGATCCCTCCATTCCAGTCTCTCCCTGAAAATAATAAATATAAACATAAGAAGTTAGAAATTTAAGCAGGATCAACTAGGAGTTTAATTTGCTACCTTGATACATTGTAATACAGTTTACAAGCTTAAATATTGAGAAAATATTAAATAATTTCTGGTGGCTTTTGCTAACTCTGAAAGACATTAATTTTCCAACCTGATTTTTTGCAAGTTTTCCCAGTGTTTTATAGGAAAAATGTTTGAAGACACTACATTTCCTTAAGAGCATTTCCAGTCAAAAGCTATTCTTCACCACTACATCTCTTCTGGTATCCAGTATTCACCTCCAAACCCACATATTATTACAGTAGTACTTATTCTGATTATTATAATGTGTTAACCACAAATATCGTACCAACCTTGAGTTTTATATTAAAAAAAACCTAGATTTTGTCAAATACCATAAGAGAGGACAATAATTAATTACAAATACATAAACAGGTAAACAGACTCTTACAGAATGAGTGATCTGAAAATCTGCCTCAAAATAAGAAAAAAGTTATGCACACATAAAATGGCTGTATGAGAAACCTGATGTTAAATACCACTCTGGTGGCATCAAAACAGTACAGTTCAGGCCACATAAAACTTTGTGAAAAAGCTGAAAGAAAGAACCTTCAGGGAATAAAAAAAGCATGTGCTCTAAACTCAGTTTATTACATGGACAGTACCATCAGCAGAAATACTGAAAAACAGGGCACCTCTGGTTTTTTATTTATAACCTGGGAGACCTTGATGCACATGTAAGAAGGAGACAATACATATGCTATCTCACATTGTCCCTGCATCTTATGAACATCTACAAAGAAAAGAATTACGGAATGAATATAGTATGAAAGTAATCTTAAACGTACATTATTCACAGCAGTTCAAAACATGCTATACTTACTGGGTCTCCCTTGTCCCCTTTTTCAGAAGGCTCTCCCTAAGGAAAAGTACAAAGGAGGTTAACAGATTTATTTAAAATGGTAAATAGCACATATGTCTGGTTTTACTGAAGAGTCCTGGAAAACATGGCTATTTTAAACCTGTCTAAAATACAAATATATGGACTACAAAAGCTTACTTGAGGGATGATGTTGATTTAATGCCAAGTCCATGACATCTATGATCCTTTCAAGCAGGAGCACAAGGGAGGGTCAGGAACATGAACTAAAGAGAGTGATTATGTCCCCAAATCTCAAATATTCCCAAACACAGGTGCTTCATAAGACAAAAAAAATCATATATCTGTGATAACAAGGAAGTAAAAATAATGATTCTGCCTGCATGAAAACTATTTATATAGATCTGACCAAAGAAACCAAGAAGCCTCACAGCTGAATGGCAAAACCACCATGGTACTTAGAACAGCAAAATACACATCTGTTCCCAAGTAATATCTCCCAAATCATACTGTAAAATTTATGCTTAAACTAAAACATACAAAATTAGAATGTTGATTTGTAAACTTTAATAATTTAAAACTTCTTGTTTTTTTCATATAGATATTGAAGATCACATTCATAACTTGGAAAAGTATGACTGGCACCTAATTAATGAAGCAGCCTCTCGTCATAAACTTACATAAAAATAATTTTAAACTGGTATTAAGCAAAATCTGAATGTTTTTAAAGCTAAGGACTTTGTGAGCTGGAAGAACAGGGAAATTTACTTGGATATGTAAATACCCTCCCAAGGAGGGGCTTGAATAAAGTACTAAGGAGTACTGACAACTTTTCCCATGCCCAAGGAGATATTTTATCTCCTGTATATTTTACAAGATTTTGTTCATAATCAGTACATTGCTTCAACTTCTAGTAAACACAAGAGCACAGATGTAAGGAATCAACTCACCTTTTCTCCTTTTGTGCCAGTCATTCCCAGTTCTCCTTTTTGACCCTTTTAACAAAAGTAATTATATTTAAAATCTTTATATTCTGGCAAATGTAAATAACCCCCTCCTCTCCTTTAACTGTACTTTGTTCTGTGTGGGCCACAAATTTTAACTATTGTTCCAATGGAACTCAAGCTTAAACATCTGCAAATGAGTTTAAATGTCTGCTTTCTCTAGCACATCTGCAGGCTTCTCAATAAAGTGTTGTCAATTCTGTCACATATCCAGAGCACTTGTCTCTTTTACAAGTTTGAAAGGCATGCAATTGTTAAAATATGTTGAGCTGTTTATACAGAACAGATAACTATAAACAATATAGTGCCATATGGTGTGGATTCAGAATTCTACATCCATGTAATTTTTAGAGGCTGTTTATGTGTATTTTTGGTATAGAAAGCTTCTCTGAATTCATCCCGAATGCTTACAAGGTCTCCCTTTTGGCCTTTAAGTCCAGGGGTCCCAAGTATTCCTAGTAGTCTTGTATCACTCTGGAAAGAAATATCACAACAAAGATCAGAAAACATCACTGTTTACTTCCAGTAACAATTCATTTACTGCAACAATTTATTGTAATTTGCCAGTTGTAAATTCAGAAGTCCTAATTTTATACTAGACAGAGAATAATAATAGAAAATGCCTATGTAGTACAACTAGGTAGTGTATTGCAGAACACATCCTTTATCACGCATTCACACTCCCGCCATTAGCAGAAAATGAACAAAAGCATAAAAAGGAAATGTCTATGTTGACTACTGATATGCAAATCTATGATTTTTTTAGGTTCAACACAAAGAACATATTTTTATGCTCATTGTTACAATACATTTCTCAAGTATGTTAGAAAAGAACAAAAAACCCCACTTCTATGAAAAGGAACCACATGCCTTTTACTTTTGAGCACTGTGAAATGCAAAAAATGGAAGAACTAATTTAAGTCTACTACAGTAGTAAGACAAAGGAGAGGGAACAGGCTCCTCACATTGCTTCTCAAAGAAGACAGACTTAAGGACTAGAGGTTCAGATTGTATACTTGCTCAGCTGCTACTGCACTGCATTTATTTACTCTTCTGTACAAGGTAAAAGACAATAAAACACAAAGCAAATGGTTTCCTTTTCACAGTCAGACTCCCTAAGGGGAACATGTTTCTTTGCAATGACAACGGGAAAAAGAAACAAAACCCTAAAAACACTGAAAAATGGGCTCCAGTCAAGACCCAGGGAATTCCAGTCCTAGAACTCATGCCACTGGGGTGAGCAGGAACCCTGAGTAAGCCAACTCCCCTTGCCATGTTCCAGTTTCCATAGCTCTAAAATGGGGGAACATCACAATGAATACATGTGCCATTTACACCATGTTAATATTTTCAGAAGATGGTAACTGAATATAAATGGGAAAAAAAAAATTTAGAAATTCTGATTTCCTGATGGATTCTCCTTGGTGTATAGGGTTTGTAACACTGTTAGTATACTAATTATCATCAGCTTCAGAGCAAGAGGCAGATACCTAGATACCTGAGTATTGATGAGAAGTAGTTGACTGCCACTGGACAGAGAATCCAGGTATTGGTTTCCATGAGAACACAAAAAATTATGATTTATACTAAGTTGTGCCTTTTTTTTTTTTTTTTTGCATATATGGAGCAAAAAAAAAAAAGTAAAGGGAAAAGGTTATTAGACCAAATAACTACCCTTATATTCTTTGCATTTTATAAGTAATTTGCTGTTTACAACCAAATGTAAGTAAAATGTGCAAAAAAAAAAAAAATAGAAAGTTAATAATGAATGTTCCCATAATACAAATTATAATGATTCTGAAGTATTTCCTGACTAGATTGTGTTTTAGTTTCAATTTCTTTGTGTTTTGGTTTAATTTTTTATTTTCATGTGTTGGACAACATTTTTGATTAAACTGATCTATATGCCCTTTCCAAAAATATTTAGAAGCAAGTTCAGCTAAATGACCTTATATCTGCATATGGAAAACTGGTAAGCAAGAAGGATGACAAACAAAGGCCTTGAAAGCCCAAGCAAAGGATAACAGAGGCCCGAGAGTACATAAATGGAAATCATGAGGCATCATTTATCAATCTCTAAAGGAATGTAACATACAGCCCAGGGCAGAACTAGTTTCTTGGCAAAAAGAAGAGAACAAAATGCGTTTATCGAACACATGCAGAGCATCTGATTTGTGCTGAAAAGACAGAACAAGAAGGAATATAAAAATAGTCACATGTAAAAACAGACACACAGGAAGAATGAGGGAAGCAATGCTCCAGCACTGTCTCCCACTCCAAGGATCTCCCAAGGATCAATGCTACTACTTAAACTTGGCAGGTTCCTCTCACCTTCTCTAAAGAAAGGCTGCTGATCTTGGTTTGCTGTTCAGCACAATCTGCTGCTGCAATCAGCAACTGTATTTATAGTGCTCTTTCAGTGTGTGTATGGATCAAGTAAATTATGCTTTTAAAGGCTTGCACTCCAGCCTCTTTAAAAATCACTCTGATAAAGTGATTGATGCTGACCCAGAAAAATCCTGGTTGCAATAAAGTATTTAAATATTATATGCCAATACTTATTACAGCAATCAGAAATTACCATACAACAATCAGAAAAATTGTAAATAGTCTGATAAGAAACAGAGAAATTAGATAAACAGAAAAAAAGTTGTTAATTATGATGTGTCTTAAGAGCCATCACATTTCTTGTTATCAGTTGCTCATGGTTCCTAGAAATATCAACAGAAAGAAGCCATACTAATATCCTATTATTTTTCTGTGTTGTTTTGTTTTGTCTTAATGGAAAAAAAAAGTGTGAAAATACCTTTATTGACCACTAAAATGTGGTCAATACCTGAACACTTCAAATACTAAACTGAAAGAAGACTTTGTGACATCCTTGAGAACATGGATAAAATGATGGAAAATAACATGACC